>CAJPDP010384386.1:0-10319 GCA_905336975.1 Bombina variegata variegata
GAGGTGTACCTATGATGAAAATTACATGCCTCTCTCATCTTTTTAAGTGGGAGAACTTGCACAATTGGTGGCTGACTAAATACTTTTTTGCCCCACTGTACGTCCTGCAACTCTTTAAGCAGCTAGTTCCCTTGTTGGAACTAGCGGACTCCTCTCTAGAAAGAGCTCACAGAGTCTTACGCCCAATACCTAATCTGGAAAGCCCCCCCCCCCATGGGACATAATCATGAAATTTGCCTTCTACCAACATAAGGAAGCCATTTGGAAACAAGCAAGATCGCAAGGATCAGTGATCTTTTAAGGACAAGCTCTCCAAATCTTCCAGGATCTATGTCCCACAACTATTGAAAAAAGACACTCTCTCAAATGTATAACCACTATCTTACAGGAAAACAAGATAAGATACAGATGGGGATTCCTCTTTAGCCTTCTAATTCAAAAAGATTGAAAAACCTTTGTATACAAAACCAAGGAGGACCTTGAGGCCTTGTCTAAAGGTCTCAACCTGAATTTCCCACAACCTCAGCAACAGAGGCAAGACACCCGAAACACAACTTCAGAAGCCCTCCAAACACAACACGACTCACAATGGACTCTAGTCTCCAAAAGAAGACCTAAGGACCCCCCAATTAAATTAAGAGACGTTTAGCTTAATTTGTGATGTCTCCTTGCCTGTGAAGGCGGTTACCTAAGTAAAAACAGGTTGTATACTTAATATTTATGTAATAAGTTGCAAATGTTAACTTAGAGTTATGCACTAGGGTGTCAACAATTACGGTTAATACAACTATTTGTTTGTGGTATAGATATCAGCCAATAACAAAGTTCAAGAGACACAAGTTTTTAGAACCCTACTATCCTAGTAACATTTTTCCTAACTTGTACAACTTGAAAAGATTATCAAACAAGCCCAGCCTGTACCTGGGGGTGGGCATTATAGGAACTACTACTGGGAGGAGGGCCAGTCTATTATATATAATTCCACATGATAGATTACTAATATTTAGCACAAAAATCATGTTTAAACATTAGCAATTGCTACCCTAAATAGGTATAATCCCACAAATATACCTGAATAAGATGATAACAACGGTGAGGGTGCGCTAAAAAAAGCCATTAAGAGAGGTTATATGTTATAGTGTAAGGATTTACTTATATTTGCTACCTTGTATCAAAGCAGCAAGTCTGTTTTAAAGGATCAAGTTTGTTTTTCAAAGAACCATGGAAAAACATCCCCACTCTTTGACACCCGACAATCCAGCTCCCAGATTGGTTGAACAACTTATCACGTAACCCGAAACTCAGTGAGCGAAATACAAGGTACACGCTGAAACGCTAAACCTGCATGAAACAAGGGTTCAACGGAGGGTCGAGACATGTTACTCCTGTGGATAAGAAAAGCTTGGAGAGACCAAGCTGAATACTGGTTTGGTATCCCGGGTGAGTGGTGACTTCTTAACGAATATTCATTGTTGGCTCGTATACTGCAACACACTTTAAATCTCATACCTCCATCACTATTATTATTATATCAGGACTCCAATATTACATTCATTTGATATCGTGGACAATTCCATTCAGATGAACTCACTTTCAATTGAATGAACTTACCATACTTTTTTGTATGAACTTCTGATACTTTTTTGGGTTACAGTAAAATCGATTTTTTTCCCCCCATTTTATATATATTTTTTATTTTTCAACATAGTATTATTTTTCTTTTGAGCATTTTAAATGTACCCCCGGTGGTCACTATACATGTTTTCTTTTTAGTTTATATGTCTTTATATCTATTAAATTGTATTATTTTTAACTCTTTTCATTTTCATCATTTGTACCTTTACACTATAACATATAACCTCTCTTAGCGGCATATTTTAGCGCACCCTCATCATTGTTATCGGATTACCAATATTTCTCAGCAGTAAAGTAGCCAGACTAACTTCAACTAATAGTTATACAGTGGCAATTTAGTATAGAAATAAGATATACACTGCCACTTAACCACAAGTTTCATAATAAAACATAATGACTATTATATTACAGCCTTGAAATGTGACAAGATATAGGAGGCCTTGGGGGCCCGAGGACACATAAATTTACTGTTTCTCCTTTTTTCTATCTTGTTGGTTGTTTCTTGTTTGATGTATAACTTGTTCACCTTAAATGACACACAACACGTTTAGTACTGTTATTAATTATGCTTGTCACTTGGTGGGACTGGCCACACCGGCGGGGGGCCGTCACCACCAGTGTGAAATCCAATATGCAACTTAATCAGCTCTTGAACTGGTGGCTGGGGGTTCCATGTCGGGGTGGTCACGCTGGCGCACTCTGTTATGTAAAATAGCCTGGAGTGCAGAGGGTTTGCTGGACATTAACACACTCTTGTTAGCATAAAACGACAAGCCCTCAAATACTATAACCAAATTATATTGGAACTGTTGGGCATATCAGCTTAGTTATTTTGTTCACCCTTTCATATTTAATAAGGGCCATAGAGTGGAAAACGCATCCTCGCGGAAGTCACTCTTGACGAAATTACTATTATTGTTGTATATTAAAGGCTTTACATCACAAGCAAATATACCAATGCATCTGCTCGACGACACCCACAGGTCGGTAATACCCATAATATTCACTTACCCACCCACCTATGACTAATCCTCAACAAACTCACAAGCCGTTAGATTCCATAAGAATTTAGACAATAAACACTAAAGGACTTAACATCCCAGTTAAAAGATCTTAAGCATTGAGAGACTTCAACAGACACAAAACAGACATAGTATTTGTCTAAGAGACCCATTTTATCAAAAATAGGGAACCATTAACCTTTACAATTAAATTTGGCACGTTAATACGCTTCCCACCCTAAATCCAAAAAACAAGGGGTTGGGATCTTAATTAGGAAAAATATCCCATTCACAACACTTAAAATAGTTAAGGACAGAGAGGGTAGATATAGTATATTAGTAGGCCTACTTTTAGGCCGTCCGGTTACGCTAGCTTCCATATACTCCCCAAACTCCAAACAGTCCAACTTTATTAAAATAGTAACTAATTTAATTCTGGAACACCAAAAAGGAACTCTGGTACTCTGTGAGGATCTGAATATGCCTCTAAATCCTCAGCTAGACTGTACATCCACATATTCTTCAATTCCAACCTCACATATCAAACGTACTAACGCTTATCTAAAAAAACTAGTTGTTCACGATCTTTGGAGGGTCTCACACCCAGAGAAAAGAGACTACACATTCTATTCATACCCTCAAAAACTCTATACCAGAATAGATTACATCTTTACTGATGTAACGGGACTATCATTATTTCACTCTACACGAATATCCCCCCTTACCTGGTCTGACCACGCTTCAGTCTTAGGTACATTAACTTAGCCAAACAAACTGATTCAAGATTATATATGGAGATTAGATGACCATCTACTTTCAGACCCCTCTGTGTCACAATAGATCTCAAAATCCATTACAGAAAATTTTACTACCAACACCACTCCAAACCTATCCCAATCAAATATATGGGAAGCCCACAAATGAGTGATAAGGGGGGAACTCATAGGCATAAAAGCATCTATAATGAAAAAAAAAAGTGCATATTTAACATCCTTGCTCGCTAACATTGAATCACTAGAACAGCGCCATAAAAAATCCCCTTCTAACCATTACCTACTAACTGCTCTACATTTGGAACGAGAAAAACTAGCGTCTTATTATAACAAAGAACACAAAAGACAAACTTTAAGACTACAACAATCACTTTACGAAGGACGTAATAAATCAGGTAGATCCATAGCATGATATTTAAAGCAAAAAGCACATAAATCATAAATCTTACGTATAAAAGACTACCACAACAAAGAAATTTCTCCTCCAAATCCATAGCATAAACCTTTAGGGAATACCATCAAAAATTATATAACTTGAATAGCCTAACACCCCTAGAACGAGACACAAAAACTAAAGCAATAGTCACATTTCTATCCTCCCTCCACCTCCCCCAAATTTCCTCCCACCAAAAGGATCAATTAGAGGAACCCATATCACCAGAGGAAATTAAATTGGTTATCAAAGACCTTCCAACTGGCAGTGAACTGAGTTCTGATGGATTTGGTAACAGATACTATAAACGATTTCAAGAGGAATTAATACCCCAACTCACACATTTTTTTAACTACATTGATGAATCCAAATCATTATCCCCTAGTTTACTAGAGGCTCATATTACTCTATTGCCAAAACCTAATAAATATTTAGATCACCCATTACATTATAGACCAATTTCTCTCCTAAACTCTGATGTAAAAATGTACGCGAAGGTGCTAGCAAATCGCATGAATTGCATATTGCCAGATATAATCCATCACGACCAGGTGGGATTTATCCCAAAACGGGAGGCTAAAGACAACACGGTCAGGGCCTTAAATCTTATTCACTTCTTACAAGACAGAGAAATTCTGGGCATTCTACTGTCTATAGACTGGATGGTCTTACGTTCTACATTGGAATCCATGGGCTTCGGTCCCAAAATGTTAGACAGAATTTTCTCCCTCTACTCTCAACCAAACGCTAAATTATTAATAAATGGGACCCTATCTACCCCCTTTACAATATCTAATGGTACCCGATAGGGCTTCCCCCTCTCCCCCCTTCTATTCCCATGCTTCATTGAAACCATCGTGACTAAGATAAGACAAAACCCTAACATAAAGGGGATACAAGTAGGTTCGCAATCATATGTCCTGTCCCTCTTCGCAGACGATATATTATTTTCACTCACCGATCCAGAAACCTCTGTCCCCCCATTATTACAGGAATTTCAACTATTTCACACACTGTCTAATTTTAAGATCAACTCTGCAAAATCTAAGGTGCTAAACATTAATCTAGATGAACCTACCCTCCTTAGAGTTAAAAAAAATGACCCCTTTCACATGGTGCAAACACACACTTCACTATTTAGGTATAGACCTGGCAACAGCAATGGAAGAAACCTTTAAAAAAATTATGAACCGATCAAAGAAACTATTTTTAGAGATCTTTCTTCATGGTTATCAAAAAGACTATCATGGTCGGGCAAAATAAATGCCCTCAAAATGAACATATTTCCAAGATTATTGTATATTCTTCAATCACTACCAATGTCACTACCCAAAAAATATATCTTAAGCATACAAAAAGCGTTCAGTGACTTTGTCTGGAATAGAAAACCACCTAGAATCAACAATAAGACTATGCAAACACCTAAACTTCAAGGTGGGTTGTTTATCCCCAATATAACACTATACAGACAAGCAATTTTTTTTTACAAAGAATAGTTGACTGGCATATACATTATAACCACAAAAGATGGGTACAGTTAGAACATTTAATTTCAGACGTTCCACACTTGGGAAGACTGTGTTGGAGTATGGAGAAGTCGAAACACAAACTGACACATAGCTCCCCACTGATAATAGAAACTTACGCTACATGGGAACATATCCTGTCCAAAAATACTATGATTTCATCAAAACCATCCCCTCTCACTTCGCTCATAGAAAATGGTCAATTCACGACGCCGTACAAAACATAGCGGATGAAAATATTTGAGATCTCTCTATTCACATGATAACATCAGGAGAAAAAAAATATTTCTCAGTCAGACCTTTTGGACAAGGGCTACACTTATTTTCATAATTGGTTCAGTTACCATAGAGTACACCGGTACATCTCTCAACATGAACAAAGCAGAAACATGGTTAGACCTCTAACAAACTTTGTATCCCTATGTATTCGTACGCCACCAATTTCTCATACTCTCTCATTGATATATAAAATACTAACGACTAACCACTCCTGGCTACATCCCACCATATCTTGAGAACTGGGAAGATGAACTGGGAATAATTATTCTCCCTCAAATGAGCACAACAATCTTCCAAAACATAACAAAAATGTCAGTATCACTATCTATAGTTGAAATAAACTTCAAACTCCTACGCAGATGGTACCTTACCCCTAAGAAAATTCATTGCCTATTCCACCACAGATCAGACCAATGCTGGAGATGTGGCCATAGAGGCAGCAGCATGGCCCATATGTGATGGTGGTGTAATAGAAATAGAATCAATTTTAGAGACTCCGTTTCTTTTAGACCCATTGGTGTGGTTATTGTGCAATCCCCCCAAAATTAAACATAAACCCTATAAAAAATGATTCTGCATGATGACAAATAGTATAATATTTTTAATAGCAAAAAACTGGAAAAGCAAAACGTCCCCAACCTTAGAGATGTGGTCTTGTAGAGTATCATAGTTTATAGAATTAGAGGAATACTATTACATGAAAAATGATAAGATGGGCGTGTACATGGAAATGCTCGCCACATGGGAACACTACCTCAAACACAAAACCCATAATCAGGATGTTCCGACACGTTAGATTTTAAAAATAAACCGTATTCACTCATGCGGAACCACCACATAATGGGTAAATTACAAATACTAATACCATTGTTGTATCACAAAGGAATAGGTGCTACGAGTTTTAAGCAACAGCAGTGACAGAAAGCCCACTGACCAAGACATATTACCAATTCTTGAACATCTGAGCAGCACTTCTTTCTTTCTTTCTCTTTTCTCTTTTCTCTTTCTCGTAAACCCCTTTCTCCCTCACTCTCCTTCTTACGTTCCTTGCAAATTCAATGCAACACTTATGGTATAAATAAAAGAAGGTATCTCTGTTTCTTCTATATTTAATTTAATGTTATTATGTAAAATCTTACTGACAATGTTATCCAGATCTGAGGGAGCTGTGTCTCCCATATTGTAACATGCAAGTTCTCAATAAAGTCAGTTAAAAAAAAAAAGAAATTTTACAACTATAGAAAATCACTAAATGTCGCACAGGGAGCAATGAGCAATATCGTGACTGTGCTAACTAGCGCACATATTACAATTTGAATATAAAAGTTTGTTCTTGAGTTTAAACAGAAAAAGCGCTAGAAGAATTAGGGTGACTGGAGACCTAGCTAAACTAGAAAGGTTAAAAAAAAATGTTCTTTAAACACATCCAACACATTTGTAAATAAACTATTACACTCATATATACAATATTTAATAAAAAAAAATATTATTGATAATAATGATTTATAAGGGTTTTAAAGGGATATGGTATATGACAAGGTGTTTGGATGGAAAGTATGTGTGTATATATATATATATATATATATAAAGTCCCAAAAATAAAGAGCACTCACCAGGGCTTGATAAATAAAGCATTCAAAGCTTTTATTACATAAAGTGACGTTTCGGGGATTTTAACCCCTTCCTCAGACCTTACACCAATGTACATACATCTTAACTTATATACCCTTCACCGACTATCCTCGCCGTTGTACCGGAAGTAACCCGGCGTCCTGATCACACCACTGCGCATGTCTAGACCATCGGCATGACAACCGGCCGCAGCGTAAACTAAAACAAACCAACAATGTGATTAAAACATTTTAACATGGAAATAACATGGAGCGCTTAAGTTATAAGCCTAAACAGCAATCACATTTGTCTAATGTATATTAACAATAAGCTGTACTTTGAATATTAAGGGTTCTTCTATTGTTTGCATTCCCAGTTACCCCGTAACCATCTATATACCTTATTATTACATAGACATGAATAAGCATACCCTAATCTACATGACCATATTAAGAAGTGTTACTTGCAGCATTATTTGTTACAAATTATCTAACCACAAATATTTCCCAAAACAAAGTGGGTTTTAACTAACTAGCATATTTTAACTTGCTCACAGAGTGATTTATATTCACTGTATTTTTGTCAAATCGCTATAGTTATAGATAGAAGGTAACCATTTTATAAACAAACTAATCTATCTGCAAATCCACACTATAGAAAACAGTGCCAGTCTAAGTGGGTGCTCAGCCCACCAAGCACTAGAGTGCCCAAATTAAAAATCCATCTAGACTCGCACTGTAATAGAATCCTGTTTCTATCTCCACCCCTCATTAAGGGTGGAATGTGATCTATGATCACATATTTCAGGTCCGCCACCGTATGGCCCATAAACTCAAAGTGCCTTGCTACGGGCTGTTCAGACCCCTTATTCTTTATGGCTGACCGAATGGCAGTGCGATGGTTGGCCATATGGGTGCTGAGATCATCAATGGTCTTTCCGACATAGAATAGCCCACACGGACAATGCAACAACTACACAATATGTGCAGTCGTGCAGGTTACCCTATGTCGGATAGTATACCTGTAATTAGTAGTGGGGTGGGTAAAGAACTTAGCATTAGAAAGACCATTGCACGTAGTGCAACCAACAGACTTGTAACACCCAGGTTTTGCTGTTTGTAACCAGTTCATTTTGTTGTAACTCTGAACAGGATCCACTTTTACCAAGATGTCTCGTAGTGATCTGGATCTTCTATATCCCACCTGTGGGTGTGATACACCTTGAAACGGTAGGTTATTGTCACTCTCCACTATATTCCAGTTCTTCTTTACCAACTGTTGTAGATCATGTTTGTCTGTTGTATATGTGGTAGTGAGAATCATTCTTTTATCTTTATTCCTTGATGTTGCAGCCTGTAAGGCTGTATCTTGATCCATCGAGACAAATCGTTCAAAATGTTGATCAATATGTTTCTCATGGTAGCCCCTCTGGAGAAATCTCATTTTCATCTCCCCAAGTTTCTGTTGTGCATTATCTTGTTTGCTGTTATTTCGTATGACCCTCTTAAACTGGAAGATGGGAAGGGCATTCTTTAGAGATGGTGGATGGCAACTTGTAGCTTCCAATAGCGAGTTCCTGTCAGTCTCTTTTTTAAATATTGTCGTACACAAAATGCCAGCTTCAAGAAATATTCTTAAATCCAGAAAGTCCACAGATGTGGAACTCCAGGTCATCTGAATTGTAGATTAGAGGAGGCATTTAACCTCAGAAACCAATTTTCCAATTCAGATTCTGTGCCTGACCACAAGATGAACAAATCATCTATGTAACGTCTGAAGTACCTAATGTGCTGATGCACAAATAGGTCCGTATCCCTCTCCTCGAACTCAGCCATATATAAGTTGGCGTACGATGGGGCCATATTAGACCCCATCGCCGTGCCTTTTAGTTGCAAATAAAATGACTTTTCTGCTGAGGCACAGTTCTAATAATTCCAAAATCAATTCCACCGGTGGTCCGGTACCGGTTTAGTTGTTTCTGGACAGCTACAATTCCTTGTCTGTGTGGGATAGCGGTATACAGACTTACAACGTCTAATGTTACCAGGATAATCGGTTCTTCAATTTTGGGGAACAGCTTTATTTCCTTGATTAAACTGATAGAATCCAGAAGGAATGAGGGCATGTTCCGTACAAATGGCTGTAGGATGCTATCCAAAAATATTGCAATGGGCTGTATAAGAGATCCTATAGACTACACTATAGGTCTTCCAGTAGGACTAGTGGGATGTTTGTGAACTTTTGGTAACGTATAGAATGCTGGTATGTGTGGGTGCTCCACCCTCATAAACCCTCTCTCTTGTTTATTGAGTCATCCATTCTCAAAGGCTCGATCCAAAACTTCTTCGATCTGTGTTTTAAACAATCTTCTCGGGTTACAGGTTAGCTGTTTATATGTGGAGCCATCTTTCAACTGTGTAAGTATTTCCTGTTGATAATATATGAAATCCATTATCACTAGAGCTCCTCCCTTATCATTCTCTCTGAAGATCAGATCTTTGTTTCCACTGTTGAACGCTTGTCTCTCATCTTTTGATAAGTTGTTCCTGCATCCTACTTTTGCTATAGTACACATTTTCCCTGTATCCTCTAATAAAAGTCTTGTATATGTTTTTATACTTGGGTTGGAACTGGAGCAATCATAGGTGCTCTTAGGTTTTATTCTCGTTGTATTACTTGAATCCCTGGTATTGTCACCCAGTTTTCCACCAAAAAGGTTCAGTTCAAATTTTTGCATATCGATGTACAGCTCAAACGGTTTGTAGAATGCTGTAGGAATGAAGGACAGTCCCTTATTTAATATTTTAATTTTCAATGGTGACAATTGGTAAGAACTTAAGTTCATCACTATATCATTCATTACATCCTGCGTCTGGCTCTGGGTAGTCTTTCTCATACCACCCCCTCTCCTGATGTGTGTCCGGTACCTCCCAAGTTTTTTGACCTGGTCATAACACCTCCATCTGTTATTCTTTGCAGTACTTTGGCTCTCATTGCATCCTCTGAATCAGAGCTGTTGCCAGATGAATCCACTGTTATCATATTTCTGGGCCTGTAGAAG
>CAJPDP010384472.1:0-14738 GCA_905336975.1 Bombina variegata variegata
TTGGCGAATTTGGCCGAATTTTGATTGGGAACGAAACAAAATGCACATGTTTACTCACTATTAGGTTAAGGCTAAACATTTAAAATAATACACAAACCATGATTTGTGGATGTGTTAAGTCTTTCTTATATAAAAATAAATAAAAAGATTGTTTTTAATATATTATGCTAATTTTTACTGTATCAGTTTTGAACATTTATCACACGGTCCACTTACACTTATAAAATTAAAAAAATAAAATATTTGCAAAGATTTATGCACAATGGAATTTTTTTTTACTTTAATTATATGCACAATTTTAAAAATGGATAACATTGGAGGAGACTTAGTGGAGACTTTAAAGATATATCACCCTAAGTTTTAAGAAATTAATTTGTGAAGCACATGGACTATCATTGTTGTAGCTGAACATCACTGCAAATATCTTGGATTTTTTTTAAGGACATGCTCATATTTTTTGCAATTAATGATACTATGCAGGAGTTGGTAGAAACATCAAACTTGTTTCATTTCATTTTATTTTTATTTTAGAATAATTTTTACAAAAAGGGTCATCAATGCTATTTTATTCAGGGCATAGTATGTATAATTGTTCTTCTTTGAAGACTGACTTTATAGTTCCAGGCCATTTTGACTGTTGATATTATGGTTCTTTTTTTCAACCTTTATTTAGATAACACAGAGGGGCTGATTTATCATGGCCCGAATGGGGCCAAATACCCCTGTTTAGGCTCGCCGGAAACAGGAGTTAAGAAGCAGTGGTCTTAAGACCACTGTTCCTTAAGTCACCCGCCACCTCTGAGGCTGTGGACATCAATCCGCCCGATCGCATATGATCGGGTTGATTGACACCTAGATCACTCAAACTGAAAATGACTTGAAATTCCTGCCCACTTACTGGAAAATTAAAACTTTTACTCCCAACTTTGAACATATTGGCCGAGATAATAAATGCAAAAATAGTACAAAAATATTAGAGTTTCTATTATTGTGCTCCTATTACATGTCCAAAGTTTTTTTTATCACTTGTTAGTCTAGTGCCTGCTAACATCTACATATTGCATAGTGCAGGTACATTAAATCCATTAGGGTGTCAGTATTCATAACACATAATGCTTAAGAGGATCATTTAAAAGGATAAAAATAATTTTTTGATTAGCTCTGTGCTATACTATTTCAATTAAACGTAAGCATAAACTCTTCCCACATACATATATACACATACACCTTTAACTTGTAACTCCTTCCCAGTCTCATTATGCTAAAAGCTCTATCTGTGCTATCCATTATTGTAAAACCAATTTGTAGCCTAGATTACAAATAGAGCAATATTTTTGTATCACTATTTAGTGCTAACTGCGCCGGTATTTAGTAAACCTGAAGGTACACTAGGCCAACTGCACTATAGCCGAAGGTGCGTTAGGAATAATTCAAATTCCTTTTTATTTATAATATATATATATATATATATATATATATATATACACCCATATATCTGTATGAATATACAGATATACAGTAGATATAGATATAATACAAGTAAAATGGACTGCACTCTCAAACCGGACTGGGTACACATTGTATGACACTGCAAAACTCACAGCCCTGGGTGCTCCCCAGTACTCTCAGCTGCACAGCTTTCAGTGGGACTATCGCCATTTGGACAGATTATCTAACTAACTGTTCCATTTTTGCTTTTAATCTAGCTGTGTGTTTGCAAGAGAGTGCCAGACTTTTTGTATGTTGTATTAATAATTTTGTTTTGTAATTTTTCCTATGTGCTTTTCACCCAGGCTTGTCTGGGGTTAACTGCCTGAGTCACTGAAAGCTGTGCTGCTGGCTGTGATTGCTGGTGAACCCGCGGGGCTGTGAGTTTTGCAGGGTCATTAGATGTGTACCCAGTCTGGTTTGAGAGTGCAGTCCATTTTCATGTTTTGTATGTGTCTAGGAAAATTACAAAGTCTGTGTCACCCTTGTCTTCTAGCGCTATTTGGGCTTTCATTCTAGTGCAATCCATAACTTTTAACTTGTAAAATCCGCAATATATAGTGCGGTCACAATATCCATTGAAAGTAATGAGTGTGCTAGAGTAATGTCGTCCGCGCTAAACCTTCTCTGGTAAATCTATTTTATTAATCTGTGTGCTAATTTTAGCGTGTTCGAGCAATAGTTCTATCACATCCTGCGCTACGCCACGTGTTACCTCGGCCTATGTAGGATCGCAGACACACAGAGCTTTAAGAAATCTTGGCCAACGTTCTATGAGATGCAAAAACGACTTATCTTTTTATTTTGTAAATAATATACCGCTAGCTTGTTAGTCTAGAAAGTTTCTCTTTTTACCCATTTGCCATAATATTATAACTGTTTTTGATATTTTGATACTGAGGCAGTTTATAATTTAAATTACTTTCTAAAACAGTCTTTTATAACACAGAATAGCATCTAAACTGTTTCTTTTATAAGAAAATACTTACCAGGACTACTGGCTTCTGCAACACGGCACAGGCTGAGTTCGTATACTCCAGTCACACGGTTACTATAAGAGAGGGAGAAATGAGTGCAAGCACTGGTCTGACACATTACAAACTATTTTTAAAAACTCATAAAACACAAAAAGAAAATATAAACTTCTCTCAAAATTTAAAAAAAAAGAAAAATTACACAAGGTGTATGAGACCTCAAATATACTTTGATTTTTAGAAACTCTTATTTTCACCCAATAGCAATTAGATAATATTCACTGAGAGCACTGCAAGATGATCACCAGGATATAAAGTGAAACAAGTTTTATTTTGTGATGGGTGGGAAGAAGTTAAAGAAAATGACATATTACCCATTTCTGACAGAATATGATCTGTGTGTCATAAGGGAAGTATCTGAGAACTGCATGTGGTCATTGGTATCTGAGAACTGCATGTGGTCATGTGCCGCCCCCTGCACATTCGCAGCCAATAGGCCGCTAGCAGGGGGTGTCAATCATCCAGATCGTATCGGAATGATTGAAGTTCGCGACCGCTGCTTCCTAACTTATGTTTCCAGCGAACCTGAAGGCTCATGCGGAAACAGCAGCATCCGCTGCATAATAAATCTACCCCATAGTCTGCAGAACATTTTTTAGGACACTTATGAGCTCACCCTTCAGAAGCACGTAAACTGCCAGTTCCAAACAGATTCCTTATGGAGCGACATGCTGGGAGCTTGGCATCCCGAGAGTAGAAAACCATACAGAAGTCTTTGGTTATCACAGCTGGCTGTGTACAATTCTCCAACTGTTTGAGGAAAAGCATTATTGATGACTATGTAAATGAGAGTGCATACAATGTGAAAAGGTACAGTATCTAGAGTGTCTAAGAATGATTGCTCAACACAAGTGTAGAAGATTATAAATAATGCAGGATTCTGGTATGGAGATAGAGCAAATTGTAACTAAAGTTTGTTGTTCTCTAACCTCTATGTAGGCAGAAAGAGTAATATAGATCTTCTCTCTATATGGAGTGACACGATTCAACAGTAGAGAGTTGTGCATAGAGCTGTCCCAGGCCACTTCAAAGTTATAGAAAGTCCTAAGAGAAAGATACAGAGGTATATATCCAGATATGAATGCACTGGTATACCTAGACATCTAAATACTACCATAGAATATAGACAAGAAAGAAACATACAGGACATTATGTAGAAGAAACACACAAGTACAGTACATGAACAAAGACAAACAAATACATACATAGAAATACAGAGTGCTTACAGAAAAAATACATAGTAAATTAGAATACGAAAACATATAGTCATAAAATAAATACTTCACAGCAACAGTCCTTGTTGAATTGATATCTGTTTGTGTTATTAATGATTTTTTTTTAACAGGAATACAAGCAAGGGATACATTGGAACACTTGCACTGAAGAAAGGTTTACGTTACGAATTAACTTTATTAGAATATTGTAAAAATACAGTAATGCCCATAGTATTCTTACTCATTTTGTGCCATTTCATAATGATCAGTGGCACATTGACTACAAATGACTGAATAGTTAGCAGTATATATGACATTTTGCTTGTAAACAAAAATAGGGTAGATACAACATTGATTGAAAGTGTTAAGTTTCAATAAAGCTTTTTCATATTGTGAACGCAACTATGGGATGATAGAATGATTTTCATTGGTTATCCAATATTCATGTTTAGATTTATTATTTGTAACAGTCTTAGACATGAAAATTCTCTAGCTATAGACTTCAGATGCACAAGAAGAACAAGGACTGCTGCTACCAAATGTATCTTAAAAAAAAATCCTATTATAGAAAACACCAAAGCGTTTATGAGAAAAGGGAAGAGACAAGACAAAAGGAGAAAAAGAGACACTGGGAAAAGAAGCATATTTGGTAAAGCAGTAAAATTGAGAATGAGGAGAGAAACAGAAAAGATGGTGATGATAAGGTGAAAGAAATGAAATGGAAATGCAAAATGGTTATGAGATGAAAGAGTAGGAAAATTAGAAGCTAGGGCAATTGAAATAAATTAGGTAATGAAATGAAAGGCAACATGACAATTATAACAAGATGATAGAGTTTAACAAGACTAAAGATCAGAGTGAGAAGAGAGGTCATAAGCAAAGCAAAATTACAATGCTGGAGAGAGAATTAACATGATTAGAAATCAGGAAATACTGCGATAGGAAATGGATTAATATAACATGAAAGCTGGTTGTTAGTCTTAACAGCCTGAAGATGGATGTATTGTTAGAGATGTATCTTTATAGAAAATGGTCATGTAGAATAGAATAGAATTTCTTGACAAACCATTTAGGTGGAAGGACCAACTATTTAGCAAAGAAAATAATGGATGCTTGGGTTAAGGATAAAATAATAAGATTTTTTTTAAAAAAAAGAGTATAGCAGGCAACGTGGAGAATAAGGTGGTAAAATAGGAACATTCAGAGGGATAAGACATGGAGTGAATGGAATATCAGAAATGAATGAATACCTGGTGCCCCTCCCGGATTGGCGGCTGAAGATGGGATCCCCAAATACATAGTAAGAAAGGGTGAGGTTTGTGGGGCAAAAGGAGCAAAGGGCACATAACCCAGGAACAGGCAAAGACATGAATAAGGGGTCAAATAATGAAGGGCATAGAGACATAAGAGTTAACCATAATTTATACAACACTGTTTCTGAAGCTATATTACATACCCTACACAATATACAAATGGTATAATTTCTCTTTTTAATAGAATGGGAACCTTTATACACAAGGTCTCCATATTATAACACTATGACAACACAATCCTTACATTCTCTGCAATACATACTCTAGATACAACATAATTTTTGTCTATAGATAAGGGTTCTCTTTCTCTCTGAACCTTCTATCATTGTGAAATGGTAGTTGTAGTAATAGGTGACGGAGCAGATGTATCTGGGTAGTTACTATGGCAGTAAAGGACAGGAAGGTAAAGACAAGTATGACAGAGGAGAAAAGCGAGAGGAGGTCATGATTCCGATGGGGGGTCAATGAATGAACAGAGGTAAAGGGTAAAAAATAAATGGACCACAAAAAAGAAGTAAGGTTAGAAAAGAGGAAAGAAGGTAGGGAACAGAGGGAGTTTAAATAGCTGGCTGAGGAATGATAAAATAAAATACCTAGGTGTGTCTGAATCAAGAAATTGCCTGAAAATACAAATAATGAGACGTTAGTGCAGGCACCGGGAAGGAACGGGAATTCTCATGTCCCCAATATTTCCCAATTCATTCATTCAGGGATATGTACGGTAGGTCTCATTGTATAGATTTAACTTTTATCTTGTAGGGAAGTAAAGGGAAAGAATTGTGAAAGGGTATACACTGCAGAGGAAGGGTTAAACCGGAGCAGACTTTTGTGAGTGCAGTACCAGGAAGCAGGATGGATGTGGGAATTGTTAGTGGGATTTTGGAGGGTTTGTAAGGATAGAATGTTTGTGAAGTAAAAGGAAAAGGCACTCAGTGCACATATGACTGCTGTAAAGTGTTTGTAGGGAATGTGTGCACGTGGAAATGATACGTGGCAAGAGTTAGAAAGGACAGTCTTCTTAAAGTAACAAGGATGTCTCTTAGAACTGTGAGTAGGTTTGGAATGATATGTATGGAGGTGGTTAGAATGACCAGTGACGGAGCTTACAGAGGACATGGGGAGAATGCTGGTTATGACATGGCGGGTTTTGAACATTAAGAGGGACAGTCAGGGAAGGGTGAGGCTGTGCAATAGGAACAGCTTGGGAGAATGTGGAAAGGTATTGAGGGACAAGTAAGTGGATCTGGCTTGGTAAGGTGGGAAAAAGGTCGGTTAGGGAAACTATAGCCTGAGTATTTAGCTTTCATGCTTAATGATGAGGCTCGAAGCAAAAGAGAAGGGGTAACACATAAAAATAATTAGAAACTCCCCATTATTTTTTTTTTCAAATCAATACCCAGGACTGACTAAATAGCTTAAAGCCTTCTACTCTAGAGCGTTTAAAGATTCCCTATAGATCCCCAAAATGTACATGTGGTTCTTCCCTTGTTAATAACTCTCTACTGATCACCTAATTTCTCCCTGTGGCTGATGTTCATCAGTCACAATTTGTCAGACTTTGACTACCAAAAAGTTGTATTTCAGACTTTGTAGAAAGATCAGGCACCACTATTAAAGAGCAAGTAGTTGGTTGTATGTCTAGACACAGATCTTTATTAAAGGGACATTAAACACTAAGGGCAAGATTACAAATCATACGGTGTGTGTTTTCCGTGCGCGATATGGTCTTCTCGCAAGCAATTTTCATTGCCCTGATATTTCAAGTCTTGAAAATCGCGATTGCGCGCGCAATTGCCTTTTTACGCAACAATCCTTTCCGCGCTCGAAGAGCTGCAGTTTTCTGCAACAAAAAAGTTTCACTAAACACTTCAAACATACATTACAAAGTACAGTTACACTCATATCAACACTGTCTTTAAAAAATGATTTAAAAAAAAAATATTGCACACAAAAGTTATAAGGGCTCAAAGATAGGAGATCTCAGGTGTTAGAAAAAAAAGCAGACAAACAGATTTTACATTGACATACATACACATACTGTACATAGAGAAACATGGCTTTATATGTATAGACATATGTTTAACTATGGAGATAATGAAAATATTTTACATTACACTCTTATGCACATTGCACTATATCTCAGATGGATTTTGAATGGGATATTCAAATATAGATCTTGAGATATCTAGACATATATATATATATTAATATACTGTATATATCTCACTATAAATAGATATATCAGTCCAAATCATCACATATATAAGGAAATATGTATTTATAAATAGAACATAATCTGTTAACAAAACATTCTTGCAATATGAAATATTCGCATTTTCATGTACACTTTTCGAGGAGAATACGTCATGGGCTTTGCGCAACAGATTAGGGTTTTAGTTGTTTTTTTTAATTTTATTTGTCTTCTCCATTGACTTCTATGGGGGAATAAGTGAACGTGCACGCGATCTGTCTTTATGAATTATGCAGGTTAATGTAAGGTAAGTTATTTTAAAACTTGTAATTCCTGCGCACCCCAAAATGCAAAAGAAACATAATGTGCACAGTGTTTTCGCAAATGGGAAAAACAGATTTGCAGCGCGAC
Source organism: Bombina variegata variegata (assembly GCA_905336975.1). Classification (NCBI taxonomy): domain Eukaryota; kingdom Metazoa; phylum Chordata; class Amphibia; order Anura; family Bombinatoridae; genus Bombina; species Bombina variegata. Next base: position 7,652 of record CAJPDP010384472.1, read on the forward strand.
TTATAATTTTGCCCTTACAAATACTAGATAGAATCATGCATTCAAAGAAAAGATTAGTCTGAGAATAACATGAAGATATATTTTTAAAAGTTTCATTAGTTGTTTAAATAGTGACAAAATAAGTGTTAAGTTATAAATAGGTCACTAAAGTGTGCGGCCAATGGCTGTGTGGAATATAACAGTGTTCTGCACTTCCATTTCTAACAGGAACTGAAATGCTCACAATTTCAGAATAGAATTACAGGAAAAGGGGACAAAATAAATAATGAAAGTATATAGTAGAGTTGTTTTAATATATTTGATTTATTATTTTATATTACCATCTCAAGGTGTTTAATGTCCCTTTAACAAGACACTGGATGCATTTGCAACTTTGCTTAAATTAACTACAAATGTATGTAGCTCTTTACATTACCAAGCTTCATATACTGTGAGAATTCTATCTGTCTATATTTTTCTCAAGCTTTTGTTGCTTGTAATTTTTTTCTATGATTTTGGCCTGTATGTAGGAACCTATGAATACTGTTATTTTCTTGACTACTTTGCTTTTAAGCTGACTGACATACTATTACTACCATTCTAAGCCATAGGACTAATCTTTTGCCTGTTACTATATCTCCCACTTACAGTAGGTCAGTTATCTAATTCATACCTCAGCCCTGAAAATCCACCAGTATTTGAATCGTTATACTGGTCATTACTCTCAGGGGGACGATACCCTGCAGACAGGATGTTCAGGGATAATATGTTTGGGTCAATTAGAGACTCATCAGCCTCTGGAGTGTTCCGGATTCGACCTAAAATCACAGGAAGTGAATTACAATGATTTATTTTATATATATTTAAATTGTCATACAGAGGTAATATATGTTGCCTTATTATGATTGGATATACATTTTTAAGGCAAAAGGTACATGACAACTAATTTTGGGATATAATCTATTTTAGTTAAAAAAAAGTAACATATCATAATCTACTAAATCCAAACAGACTGTAAATATTGTATAAACATTTCTGTAATATTTTCAACTGGAACATAATATAGTAGGTTAGTTTACCTGTCACCAATGGAGTTATATGTACAAGTACAGTTACTGCATGAATTGTTAGATTTTGGAGAGAATGTCACTGGTCCATTATATAAACTCAATATTATTTGAAATCCTTTGGTTTAGTTATCCCATGATTTAGTCATATTAACAGCAATATACTGAACTAGAGAAAAACTTTTCATAGAAAATTATATTTTTTAACACTTAAGTTATATATAATATACAATGTTGCTCTTCTTTTTTAATTTTAAACCACTTCAGTTGGTGTGGTTTTTGCCTGATCGGTGTGCCCTCCAGTGGTACGATTAAGGCATCACGTCCTTATTGACCTGTAACCTGTGTGATTTTTTTTGTAGGCTTTTTTGATGCTATAAATAGCCAACTTTTTGAATCTTCAGTGCCCATGTATTGAATTCCTTAGTGTTCCTGGGTGTGCTCTATTCGCTTCTCTGTTTGTTCCAGTTGATGAAATTTGCTTGTCCTTTACCCTGCAACTTGCCTTCTGATTCTGTGCTCTGCCTTGCTTCCTGCCTGTCTTCAGCTGCCGACCACTGCCTGTCTTTGACCTTGCAACCAGCTAGCAAAATCTGTTCTCCTGTCGTACCAGTCTGTTCTCCTGGAGTCCTTTATTCTACCATTCTTGGACTGACCCTCAGGTACATTCTAATTGTTTGCATACTCCCTTTTCATTGGTTGGTCACGTCCTGAGACAGGTAGCTTTGGCAGGTTCATAACAACCTCCCTCCTTAGCACCTGGGTTGATTTTCCGCTCCACTCAGTAAAACCATCTGACATAAATGTGTGCTGGTATTAGAGGCGCAGCGCATTGCCAAAAGCCAATCGCTCACAAGAGTGCGCTTCAATAGGCTCCAATGGTAGCCTAATTTTCATGCCGGCAGCCACAGCAAACCATCTAGCGCAGCACAGGGCCAACAATAAATACATATATATGTATATGCTTATATACATATCTATTTATGTGTTTATATGTCTATATAGGAGAAGAGTTGGGGGGTGAAAAGATAACTCACCCTGCATATGCTACAAGGCAATGGACATCCTTAGCAGGGCTGCAAATGAAGTGTATCACAAAGTAAATGCACTTGAAATGAGTAGGGAGGAAAACACTCCTGTTGTAGGAGAGTAAATAGAGATTCCTTATATTCACAGATCAGACAGTGTAGGTGGTAAAGAGATAATTACCAGTATCTGGAAATGACTATTCAGTTGGTTAAGTGGAGAAAAAGAGTGATGTCTGCAAAATGAATTCCTTCCCAATAAGGCAAGAGATGGCTACATGGACTGGGAAAATATTTGTCTCAGAGGTATTAAAGAGAAATATTTTGCTGAGGTGAGAGATGTTGGACATCTGTTTGCTCCAAAGTTTGAAGAATATAACTTAGTAGATGTGAGGTGATAAAAGGAATGGATAGCCAACTAGAAGGTTCTATGTGATCATCAGAGACAGTTAGGGAGGCAGTAAATCCTCCATATCTACAGTATTTAGAGGTTAATCTATAGGACCATGGTTCTTGAAGTGTAGAATGGATGGTGAAGCAGTCTAAAGGTCCTGCAGTCTAAAGTGTGAAAGTTGCCAAACTGAACAGAATTGCTTTATGTAATATGCGAATAATTCAAATAAACTATCATAATATTTATTTTCCAATGGTCTACACCTCCCTACACATATGTTATTTGAAGTTTCTACTAATCTCCAAATGGTGGCTTGGAATTGACCATTTAGTAATGAATCATCTCCAGTTCATGCCCTATCATGATGACATTACCAATTACTATTTGATTTTGATTTTTACCCCAAAACACTGAAAAAGAGCCAAGATATTCATTTAAAAGAAACCAAAATGTGTATTCAACAGATCATACTGTTGAGTTTTAAAAAGTCCAGATATCAGGGAGGGGGATTTAAATGCTCAAACAAGTGTTTTTTGATTGACTGAAATACTGATACCAAGGTTTCACAAAGTAAAGTATTAGTAGATTGATATGGCTTTGAATTTGACAGTCACACACACATCTCTGCAAAACAAATTATGTCTATTTTCTAAGGAATTGGAACTTCCCTAAGATTAAGAATAAGAATAGAACCCATTATATATGATCCATACACAACTAGCAATTTGTTAAATATACCCACCCACTACAAGTTCTTTGACCTCCAGCCACTTCAGTTCCGCCCCAGTTTCATGCACTAGTGTCACTGAAATACGTCTTTGGATACCCTGTGGGGGGAATGAGCAGCATAAAGTAAAACGTAGCATTTATTCAGTAGAAAAGTAGTAAAAGCAAGACTGTCACACAGACACACAGGATCCTCTGGCTGGCTTGCTTACGCGTTTCGGCATAGAGCCGTAGTCATAGCTGTAGTAAGCCAGTCACAGGTGAACATAAATACACGAGTGAATGCAATGTGATTGGCTAAAACCGAATTGCCAATTAAAAACATCATGTATAGAGGATATCCTATTAAATTCACCTAACATTAACCTGTTCAATGGATTGATGAGAAAATAGCAAAAATAGCTAAACAAAATAGAGACCTATATACAGAGGAAATGGGGAATGAACAAAGATACAAAAATGCATACACAAGAGTCAAGTAGACAATTCTCTACACAGAAATAAAATATATACATACAATTTTAACACCCTGTGTCACAAATACATATAATGGGAAGCCATAGACTTGGAAACGCAAGTGCAGATCATAGGAGTTTAAATACTGAATCTTTAGTAAGTAATTAAGCAGACCCACACATGGACTATAGTTCTGGTAAAACAGGGAGGTTTGCAAACAAGAGTACCTGATGTAGAAGGAACATTCCATGACAGGGCAAACCAACTCCATGATCCACTGCCACAGGTATATAACTGGAAGAAAATGATATACATAATATTACAATTATTAGACACAGTTATAAAGCAAAATTATTTTAAAGTTATCTTATTAAAAGCACATTCTAGAGTGAATAATATGTAGGATCAGGACATGCAGAAGATTTCACAGTTTGGCATTGCTGTCAGAAATATTTATCAAAGCAAAGTGCTAAGACACTGGCATTGTAAGCTAAGTAAGATAAAGCATTTCTTTCTTTTTTTTCTTTTTTACCACTTTAGAAAGATTTTCACAGTTTTTGATAATGTACATAATTGGCTAGATTACAAGTGACACACTAAAGTTATCACAGGGCGTGATAAACAATATTGTAGCAACTTAAGCGCATATTACAAGTTGAAAGTAAATAGGTGCGCTTGAGTGCAAACAAAATTTGTGCTCAGTGAATTAGTGCAAGTAAAGACTTAGGGGGAGATTTACCAAGCAGCAGATGCTGCAATCTACCCCCGAAGTTTCTGGCTCGCCGAAAACTTAAGTTAAGAAGCAGCGGTCGTATACATACATACATATGTACACATATAAACACATATATATATATATATAGATTGTAAGTTCCCACGGGAATAGGGCCCTCAATTCCTCCTGTATGTGTTTTATTCTGTCTCTTACAAGTCTTGTATTGTTTTATTTAAATTAATTATATCCATGGACAGCACTGCAGAATATGTTGGCGCTTCATAAATAAAGTATAATAATATATATATATATATATATATATATATATATATATATATATATATATACACACACACACTCAAAAATATTTAAAGATGAAAGATTATTTTTAATCAATTTTAATATTTTACTATGTTTTATTTACGGTGTTTTTAACGTAAATATTTTACATTCCAATGTTCTTCATTCCTTTCTGTATATATACTGTATCTTAACCTGTTTATATTCATATACATATATAGGTATAGATAAATATTTAACAAAAAAAATCACATATAATTGGAAAGTTGTTTAAAATTGCACGTTCTACCCGAATCATGAAAGTTTCATTTTGACTTTACTATCCCTTTAATGGAGTCACTTGGAAAGACCAAAGTACATAATGAAGTCTCCATGGAGAAACCAGAACCTTAATCTAATTAAAATATTTTCTCATCAAGGAGGCTAAGATTTTAGCCATTTTAGTTCAAAATGGTATAAAAGGAATCAAATGTGTGTATATTATATTCCAGGTGAAAAGCAACTCACAGAATGTATCTAAATACAATCCTTTAGTCTTTCATTGAGAATGTTGTAGAAAATGGAATATAACCTTGTGTTCTAAATTATATAAATAGATCTCCAAAATGTTGTCTAAAAACAGAGAATATCTAAAGTATCAACCATCAGGCCTATGACTGCCATATATGTAATGACCATAGAGGAGTGCAGGCTAAACTGATAGAAGCTCTGAGAATTAAACTTCCAGGTACAGTCACTGGAGACTCTGAGGGGTCAATTTATTAAGGTGCGGACGGACATGATACGCTGTATCGTATCATGTCCGCCGCACATCGATAAATGCCGACAGAATACGCTGTCGGCATTTCTCATTGCATCAGCAGTTCTGGTGAACTGCTGGCGCAATGCCGCCTCCTGCAGATTTGCCGCTAGCAGGGGGTGCCAATCAACCCGATTGTATCCGATCGGGCTGCTTGCTGTCCGCCACCTCAGAGATGGCGGACGAGTTAAGGAGTCTTAGGACCGCTGCTTCTTAACTACCGCTTCAGGCGGACCTGAAGCGGAGTGAGTCGGAAGCAGCATCTGCTGCTTCATAAATCAACCCCTGAGTGTCAAAGGCCATCCCTAAGAAAGGCACCTGAGTACCGTATTTCAGTAATGCGATTTATTCAGTAGTCAGAAAATGCAGAGGTGCAGGGAAGCACTTCACTGCCATATTTAGACTGACTCCATGATGATTGCCATTGCATATGTAAAGCCAAGAACACTAATATGTGTTAAAAAAAATGTCAACAGACACATGGTTGAGCACATTCAACAGTGCTGCAAGATGGTGGTGTGGTATGGTAACTGTGAGGGAATCACTGGTTTCAAAAACAACATGCCTACAACTGGTAGTGTGTATCATGTCATTAAAGACTAAGGGCTAGATTACGAATGGAGCGGTAATTATTGCTCATGCTTGTGAGCTAACTCCGCTAGTAGTTTTTTGCATGCGTTGCATACTGCTCGTATTACCTGACCGTAAAATATCAAATATCGCAATCTCATTAAAGTAATGGTAAATCCAAGCGTATAACAAACGCTAGGATTTACCATCACAAAAAAATAAACGTTAGTTTCTCTCATCATTTTGTAAAAAACAATGTTAAACTCACTCTATGTGTAAGGAAAGAAGATAGCTAACACAGCGCCTCAAGCCGCCCACGGCACAGCGCTTTCTCCAATGAGGTGGCGTTTTCACCTTTAGCCCAATAGCCGTGCTAGGCAGTTGACATGCACAGAATGTAAAATATGCGTTGTGCTCATCGCGTTTCTCAATTTAGATCTTAACGAGGTCGGGTTAGTGCACATGAAAACTTAGGGTGCCTTATTGAAATATAACATAAAATATTTAAAAAAATAATTTAAATTATTTAAAATTAATAAACATACTGTAAAATATTCTAAATAATCTATAGAATATATCTATATATTTTACAGTATGTTTATTAATTTTAAATAATTTATATAAAATTTTTATTAATATTTTATATATAATATTTCAATAACACGCCCTTAAAATCCTAAGTTCTCATGTGCGCTAACATGACTGCGTTAAGATCTAAATTGAGAAACAAGATGCTCAAAAAGCATATTTTACATTCCTATGTTCTTCATATAGGAAATACTACATAAATATATATGTGCACACACACACACACACACACACACACACACATATATATATATATATATAAAAACATATTTATTTCATGTAATTGGCAAGAGTCCATGAGCTAGTGACGTCTGGGATATACAATGCTACCAGGAGGGGCAAAGTTTCCTAAACCTCAAAATGCCTATAAATACACCCCTCACCACACCCACAATTCAGTTTTACAAACTTTGCCTCCTATGGAGGCAAAAAGGTGGTGAAGTAAGTTTGTGCAGGGATTATACAAAG
>CAJPDP010384756.1:0-10164 GCA_905336975.1 Bombina variegata variegata
TCTACGCTCCTTTTTTGGAGCCTAACGCAGCATTTTTTTGAACTCTCGATACCAGAGTTAATTTTATGGTGCGGCCAGAAAAAAACCCGCGGAGCGTTAACAGCCCATTTACCGCCAAACTCCAAATCTAGGCCTATGGTAGGTGACTGGAGCACTAAATGGCAGGAAATAGTGCTGTCATCTAGTGCACTTGCACATTCTTGCAAAAAAATCTGCCATATAGTGCTCCAGACAAGTGCACACTGCTAAACTTAATCCCTGCTTTTCAACAAAAAGATACCAAGAGAATAAAGAAAATTTGATAATGAAAATAAATTAGAAAGCTGTTTAAAATAATATGTACTATCTGAATCTTGAAAAAAGGGGGATCCATGTTCCTTTAAGTATGTTTCAGATTCCCTGACCTGACTGCATGCTACACAGAGATTGCTTAAATCAGTGCACTAGCTAATTTACATCTGACATCTAACTGGCCACAGCATGGGGCACAGGATAAATATACTAAGAGGGTTTTCTCTAGATTGCTCTAAAAAAGGCACAGTTTAAATGTTTTGTTATTTTAAACTCTTATTGTTATGTAGATTTTTCTTGCAACGCAGTGCTTAATAGCTGATTTATTCTATAAATATATAAAATGACCTTTCTGTTCCTTTAACAATTATCTTTTTAAAAACAGACTTTTTCAATACACAGATGTCTACTTCAGAGCTCTTTCAGACACAGTGTGGTGATTTTCGATTTTCTATCAGAAATAGCCTAGATTACTACAATGAAGTAAAAACAAAAAATTACCTAAAATGGTTTTCCTTTTCTTTTCCAACTTAGACTCAATTATCTCTTGTGTCCGCGAAGAGGATGTCTGAGCTGAGAAGTTTATGTATACAGGCACGTAAGATGCTTCTTCTTGTATTCTGTTTAGTAAACCTCGAGCAACTACAGACTAAACAGACAGCAAAATAAAATGACAAAGAAACCATCTCAGGAACATTAGACAGAATTAAAGGGACATGAAACCAGTGAAACAGTTAATTAGCCAACCCTGCAGTTAGCAAACACTATACCACTGGTTTTAAAACCTGTTCTTAGGCCTCCCTAACAGGCCAGAGTTTGAGGATATCGGAATTGGAGCACAGGTGAAATAATCAGCTGATAAATAAACATAGTTATTTTACCTGATCTCAACCAAGGTAATCCTGAAAACCTGGCCTGTTGGGGAGGCCTGAGGTCAGGTTTTAAAGCCAGTGCATTGTACAATGCAGAACGCAAGGTATAATTCTCGTTCTCTTATTAACATTTTCACTGCTGGGTCACTCACAAAATGTGGCCTTAGAGGGAACACTGCATGAAACCCAACTTTTCTTCTTTTATGATTCAGATAGAGCATACAATTTAAAACCAGTTTCCAATTTACTTCTATTATTGTTCTCTTTGTGTTGTTGAAATTATGTAGGTAGGCTCAGGAGAGTGCACGTGTCAGGATCACTATATGGCAGCAGTTTTGCAAGAATACTTTTGAAAGTTTTATACAACTGCAAGAACACTAGATAGCAGCAATGTTCGCTGCCAGGTAGTGCTCTAGATATATGCACACTACCAACTTAGGTATGCTCATCAACAAAGAATACTATGAGAACAAACCAAATTTGATAATAGAAGTAAATTGGAAAGTTTTAGTTTAAATTGTATACTCTGTCTAAATCATCACAAAAAATAAATTAGGGTTTAATGTACCTTTAAGTTTAGTTGCAGTACAAAGGTTTATGTTAAAAGAATATAATTTTTCTGTTCATAAGAAGCATAATGTATTGCCAAAGGAGGATATTTAAACAAAACCATATGTAACCATATTTGTCCGGCTTGTAGGAATCAAATCTCCACGAAAATAAGGAGCACTGCTATCAGGTGACTGTAATAAGTTTAATCTTTAGCATTTCCCTCTCATCACAAACACAACTTTCTAAGCACATTCCACTAAATAAGTGCACAATATAATTCACATTTGGAGGTCCATGCACAGGACATTTTAAGAAACAACATGCTATCTTGGGCCTGTGTGGCCCTTAGGAAGTTTGACTTCAGCTATGTGTCACCCACCTTATACAAGTTCTGTGTCCAATTTAACATCCGTGACTAACATTTTGGTTCAAATATGCCAGGGAACCCCAAATTTTGTTTATAATTCCACAGCTTCATATCCACCATTTATACCCCCCCCCCCCAACTTATCCCTGTTATCTCCCTTATGCCTTGACCAGCAAATCAGCATATACATATATAAAGACATATGAAATTAACACCCTGACAGGATATTTTACATTAAAGTGACAATAAACCCAAATTGTTTCTTTATGGTTTAGAAAGTGCATGCAATTTTAATCAACTTTCTAATTTACTTCTATTATCTAATTTGTGTCATTCTCTTGATTTTCTTTGCTGAAAAGCATATCTAGATAGGCTCAGAAGCTGCTGATTGGTAGCTGCACAAAGATGCTTCATGTGATTGGCTCACCCATGGGCATTGCTATTTCTTAAACAAAGGATATCTAAAGAATTAAGCAAATTACATAATAGAAGTAAATTGTCCCATTAACCAACAACCCCATTTTATAAATAAAAATAAATAAAATGCTCTTATGTGTTAGAGGATTCTATTATTGTGCTATTGCTTGCCTATAACTATGTGTTTAACCCACAACATGATTAAACACATAGCTAAAGCCATGTGCAGAGCATCAATACCCTACTGGGACCTAACCTAAAGCATATTTACCTTGCCAACTCCTGTGAGTCCAGTAAAGAGCACAGAGTGTCTGACAGCCAACAGTTTTTCCATTAGATACCCATACCGTACAGTATCAGTTGTCGGGACAAGCATTTCAAAAAATGGAAGCTCTTTGCTGTACTTGAAAGATGGAATTATTCTCTCCCATGATTCCAAGCGTTTACTGTCATAATCCATATAAATGCTCCACAAGTCTCCTGAAGATGGAAGCTGAGAAATAAAGTAACAAAACAGTTAAATGCTTCCAGAGAATCACCTATGATCTTACACTAACTAAGCTAAAATATTGTGTATTTTGTGTGACATCTCAGTGTCTAAAATGAACAATATCTGGTTTTTAAAAATGACACAATAATGAGTATTAATGTTTTCAAAAATATGTGAAATGCCATTTTGTCATTTAGTGAAAAACTCGTATTCTCTAAAATAATGGAAGAAAAATCTAGATTTTTAGTAAATATGAGCCATAGAATAGGAATTCGTTACTATTAACTGTACATAAATATCCATTACTCCTGAAGGCCAGAATGATTAGAGTACAATGTTGTACAAGTATGGTTATATAAGCAACCCTGGACAAAATTGAAGACCAGCCCTAATTTCCACTGAGTCCGTAGAATGCAAATGCCCCGATATTTCTGAGATACTCATATCACATTATTTTTTCAGAATAAAATTTTAGTAGATCGCAAAAAAAATCAGATTGCTGTTATATAGGCTCCCACAATCCAATTTCTTCCATGACTCAGTTCCACAGTGTGGAACTGATTATTCATAGGGGCCAATTTATCAATCAGACGCTAGCAGGGGGTGTCAATCAACCCAATTGTATAGGATCAGGCGGACTGCAAACCGCAGCTTCAGAGGCAGTGGACCAGTTATGGAGCAGCGGTCCTAAGACCCTGAAGGCTCGCACGGGAACAGGGGCATCAAGCTACATTCGGAGCTTGATAATTCGTCCCCATAGTGTTATCTGTAGAAGACACTCACAACAAAGTGACTTGATTATACACTAGAAGCCATTCATAGGAGGGCCACTAAAATGGCCCTCCTATGAGGAAATAAAGCTTACAAGGAAAAACCTCCTGACGTCCTTGTAGGCCTCTCCAGCCTTGAGAATGTATTTTACCAAATACAATGCGTACAATGACAAACAAAATAGACACATAACCCAGTAGAAATAATACATTAAAAGAGATTAGGTCACATTTTTAAATATGAATTGGAACAACAGATGGAACCTGACATGGTACTCTATTATTAATCTTTTTTTTAACACACCCAGGAATAAAAGGTTGACATGTTTTTATTTAAAGTAAAAAAATAAATATTATCATAATGTTGTGCTTCTTGCAGACCACAGTGCTATGCATGCCTAGTTGGTCACTCTTAAAGCATTTTATTTGTGTCATTAAAAAGAGGATATTTTAGATTGAGACATAATAAATTTGTTTTTGGTTTTTTTTACAAATTTGAGGAGCCTTGTCCTTATCTGCCAGTGGGTGCAGTGGTAGTTGTACTTGCACAGGCAGATAATTGACATTCACAGGATGTTTCTACAGCTAAGGTCACAATGGATAATGTGCAGGAATCCAATAAGCATCTATAGCATCATATGCAGCTCACTGAACCAATCAGAGAGGCTGTAAAGTAAAACAGCCAGCCAATGACAACAGCAAATTCTAGTATTGTACGTGCAAAATGCTCTAGTCTTCAAAGGGTTAAAACATTTTAATAACAAAAACAATACATAAGAATAAATCAGGACCAACTGGGAATTCAGAAATATCAAAACTAAGCATGGTTTAAATTCTTACCTTGGCTTCAGGGTTATCTTCAAATTGCTGTCTGAGAAATGTATCAAAGGTATCCCAATAATTGTCAGTTAGATTTCCTCCCACTGACCACAGATAGCAGAAAACAAAAGTCTGGCATATAACGCTGTTCAGTCTTGATTGCTCCTGAGGGTAGTAAGCAAACTATCATAATCTATAATGATTTACTTTTCTTCCTTCACATAAATGAATGCTCTAAATATAATAGTCATCAATTAGGAACACAATACATGAAGCAGTTTTAAACATTACACATTTATAAAGCATAATTTTTCTTTCACTCTTTAAAGTAAAAAGTCTACATATACAATATATGGCCAAAGGTATGTGGACACCTGAACATCAAACCATGAGCATTAATATGGAAATGCCTTTTCAGCAATAATAGCCACCACTCTTCTGGTCTTTTTCCCACAAGATTTTGGAATGTGTCTGTGTGAATTTGTGCCCATTCATCCCAAATAATTTTGAGGTCAGGCACTGATGTTGGACAAAAAGGTCTATCTTGCATTCAGTGTTCCAATTCATCCTAAAGGTGTTCGATGGGGTTGAGGTCAGGGATCTGTGCAGGCAACTCAAGTTCCTCCATATCAAACTCATCAAACTATGTCTTCATGGACCTTGTTTTGTGCCCAGGGGCACAGTCATGCTAGAACAGGAAAAGGCCTTCTGTAAACTGTTACACAATTGGAAGCAACCAATTGTCTAAAATGTCCTTTTATCCTATAGCTTTAAGATGATCCTTCACTGGAACTAAGGGGCCTAGCCAAAATCCTGAAAAACTGCCCCAGACCATTATCCTTGCTCAACCACACTTCACAGTAGGCACTATGTATTCTGGTAGGTAGCGTTCTCCTGGCATCAGCCACACCCAGATTCTTTCAACAAACTGACAGATATTGAAGATATTCCAGAGGCATGTTTGGAAATCCGTAGTGAGTGTTGCAGATTATGGGTGATTTTTATGTGCTAAGCTCTTCAGCACTTGGCATCCCCACTTTACAATAATAGCAGATATAGCTGACCAGGGAAGATGTAGTAGGGAAATGTCATAAACTGACTTAATGTAAAGGTGGCATCCTATGACCATGTACCACGTTTAAAGTCACCTAGCTATTAAGTACTCCCTAGTGTACTGACAACGTTTGTCTATGGAGATTTTGTGGCTTTGAGTTGGATTTCATGCACTTGTTAGCAATGAGTGTGGCTAAAACACCTGAACCCAATAATTAGCAGAGGTGTCCACATAAGTTTGGCCATATAGTGTAAAAGGATAAAAAAAAGTTTCAAGTAAATAGAATACACATATACTTTCTAAATTGGTTTCTCATTCCTGTTGTTAATAACACATTCATTTTTTTTGGGGGGGGGAACCTTAGTGAGTGTATAATACCATTTTTAGATCAGGTCCTCCTTTTCCAAGCAGTAATGATTCCAGTAAACAGCACAGTGTAGTTACTTTACTAATATCCACTTGGGCAATAGCTTGTGTACATTTTTTTGCAACATATTTAAGTCCATCTTCAACATAACGGTCAAATAAAGCAAGTATATATTGCCTGGTTTCATCATTTAGCTGCAATGCAAAACAATACATATATGTTAGAATTTTTAGTCTAAGTCAGCTATGATCTTAAAGTGATAATACATTTTAACATTTTTTAAATGCTAGCCTAAATCTATGGAGTAAATTAAATGGACCTTAATTCTTGACCATTGAGTGCCGTATGGCAAGCACAGCTATTGGATAAGAGGTGTAAATGTCACCTCATGAGAAAAAATGTTGTGGTGAGCGGCTAGAGGGGGGTATTTTAAGAGAACGATGAACAGAATAAAGGTGTGTTTTAGAGCATATTCACTTCCAAATCATGAATAAAAGTCCATTTAAAAAAATGTTATAATGTGCTATCACTTTAATATAAGCTATATAATGTGAGTCTTAAGGTCTCATATGTTGTGTTCTCCAAAGATAAATTAGATTTCTGCAGGGTGAAATTTGTAATTTAATATAATCTTATTTTAATTAAACTGATTTTTTTAATTGACTCACTATGGGCTTGTTCATATAACAGCCAATAAGCCCAACAGACGTCTTTCAACTCCCAATTAGCTCAGTGGATGTGATTTATTAGGTTGTGGCCATCACATTTACAATGTAAATAGTTTTCAATAGCATCTTATGGGTTATTGTCTGATTAAATAGCTCTATTAACATTTCCCAGCACCGAAAATACACCTTGTCAATTGGGGAGGATAAAATAAAAATATATATATTTTTGGACTTTGTCATTGCAGTAATCACCTCACTAATATGAGTTTAAATCTCCCAAATATTCTGAAAATATTTACTTTCTTAAAGGGACATACAACCCTTTTTTTTTTCTTTCATGATCCAAAAAGAGCATATGATTTTAAATAATTTTCCAATTTACTTCTATTATCTAATTTGTTTTGTTCTCATACTTAGGTAGGCTCAGGAGCTGCTGATTGGTGGCTGCACATATATTACTTATGTTATTGCCTCACCTGATGTGTTCAGCTAGGTCTTAGTAGTGCATTGCTGCTTCTTTAACAAAGGCTACCAAGAGAATTAAGTAAGTCAGAAACAGACGTAAATTGGAAAGTTGATTAAAATTGTATTCTCTATCTGTATCATGAAAGAAAAATGTTGGGTTTCATATCTCTTTAATGATATAAGTAAAACATTGTTGCTTAGATCAGCAATAATCTACATCATTCACTTACATACCTTAGATGATAGACCTGTTATCCAGGTTTGAACATATGGCATCCATTTTAGCTCTTCAGCATCAATATAAACCATCCCACATCGGCTTACTGTGGCAGGAGATGCCACTTTTAGGTCTTGTACCTAAGAGAGTAATAGATTAGTTATAATGTGTTATAAATACATATACCACCAATTACATGAATGTAAACCAAAATATACAATGCCACAGACTGATTATTAAACAGGCATTTTCTTATTTACTAAATTAAACAAAAAAATACAGTCTGGCCTTTTTATAAAATATTTTCAGTATATAATTATGATCCAAAGATTTTAATCGTGTGGTTCTTTTTGATCTAAACATGCATTGTAATACTTTTAAACAGAATAATAAAATCAGGATCAGGAATAATGTGTGTAATGAGAATGACATCTACCATAAGATTACTTAAAATATATATTTTACAAGCAATACCTCAAAGACCATATGAATTTGGGGTGTCAGTTTGATTCTCTCACTGTTGGCCAAACAAAGCATTTTGTTATCATCTAGAACCGTATTCATATTTTCAATCCATAATGCATCAACAGGTCCATCACAGATCATCCATTTGTGGTCTTTTGAAGTATCATTGACAGCAGCTCGAACACTTAGTGCCATAAGTCCATCCTTCCATTCCAATGTTAATGGATTCACTTCTCCGTATAATTCACCCATTGTAATTGATTTGGGGTTTAGGACATAGGTTTTAACAGGCTGATAAAAATGATGTGTTTCGCCAGCCTCAAATAATGTTCCAAGTGCATCTGCCAGGATTTGGTAAACTGTAGTTTTTCCACCCCCAGTTGGTCCAACAAGCATGACCCCATGTCTCACAATCATGGTTTCAAAAAACTGTATTACTTTATGAATCATACTGGGTACAGGCTGCAATCCTCGAGCTATTAACGCATCAACAATAGTTGACTGCAAAGTACCATAGTCATGCTCAGGTATTAGAACTCCTGGGAAAAGGTCAGATATGATGCCACTGTTGAAGAAAAAAAAGTTGTTTATTAATCTTTTCACTAACATAGGCATCATCCCAGTTTAAGTCCTGTCCAACAATATCTTAGTATATGTATTATTATATTCACTAATGTGAGAGTTATATATATATATAAAATAAAAGAATACAACAATTACTGTGTCCTTGTAAAGAGTAAGATTTCTCCATAAAAGAGACTCTATAGACAAACAGACTGGAAAGATGCTCAATAAATATAATCCAGCATACTTATGATGTTTATAAAATAATCCATTTATATTCAAATTGCCAGAGCAGGACTTCTGTAGTAATTATAGTCATTGTGCATTCTTATGACCTGGCAATGGATTTTAATTTCAATTGTAGTTCATGTATTTTTCTTTTTTTTTGTGCTTCAAGAGCAACATGTACATTATTGGAGAACATTCATATAAAAATTGAAATTATTTTTTTTTAAAAACAATGCATTTATAAAAGAAAAGAAAAGAAACATATATAGTGTGCAAGTTGTTCCACTGTATAATATGTATTTTGATCTATGAAACAAATTAGATTATTTAAAGACTCATTTTAGCACAGTGCTCTCAGCATTTATTTATGTAAAAGATCTATACTGCTAATTTTGTTCCCAAAGGTCAAATAGATATTATTATTGAATGTTTATCTTTTTTATCTATATTTTTTAAATACAATAAAAATTAAAATAGAATAAAAGATGTTCCTAAATATTGGTTTCAGTCATACGTAATTTATTAATTTGCTAAAGCAGGCACACAAATTATTTTGTCATTTATCTTTATTTAAAAAAGGTAAGATGATTATTCCAAAATTCAAAGCAACTAAGAAAGAAAGGGGACGTTGGCTTAGATTGAAAACAGAATTTTTCAACAGTAAACGCAGGACAGAAAAACCTTTAAACATTAGTGGCCATGTTGCAGGTTTTTCTTTTGAATGGCCAGAGAGGAAATTTTAGAAACACTACTAATTAAAACAAAGATATACTGTTCATACATATAAAGATTTTCCCATAAATTTTGTGTGATAGGAAAAGTTTAATCCAGCTGTTCCCCTTTCACTTTGTAAAACTAGGACTCACCTAAACCTGCCAATATATGCCTAGCCATGACTAGACTGTTCAGCCATGCCAAGACACTGCAATGGACCAATCAGCTTTACTGTGAAATATTAATAATTGTTGTGAGGTTTGGGAATCCATTTGCATTTTTAAACTGTTCCCTTTGATGCCAGACTTGTAGGGTGCCCTTGAATGTAAATTATCTTCCAATGAGCAATATTCTACCAAGATATTTCCTTTCGCAATTTGTCTGGCAATATGGTTTACTTAGGTACCTGTATTATTGTACAGATTTAGGGGAAATCACACCCTCCAATTTTCTGCCACTAACAATACCATCAGTACATGTTTGTTCTTTAAAGAATACAAATATAAGAGCAAAGTATTGGAAAAATCCTTTCTGGTTCAAACATATACAGTATTCTGCTTGGGGAAGTGGAAAGCCAGCTTAAATGCATTGAAGAGCAGCACTTTGACCCCTGGACATAAAGACTGGACAGACCTGGTCAAACTTTATACTATCTCAAAAGAAAACTTATTGCAATAGAATTCATCACATATTGACACTAGCTGATTACTAAGATTAAAAGGCAATCGTCATTTCTCATTGGAGAGAGTTCAGGAAGAACTTGTCTAAAACTAGAGCACTGAGAAGGATGAGAAACAGGTTTAAAGGGACACTGAACCCAATTTTTTTTTCTTGTGTGATTCAG
>CAJPDP010384822.1:0-10250 GCA_905336975.1 Bombina variegata variegata
GCCTCCAACTGCTGACCAGGAGGTGATATCCCACAAGTATGGATGATGATCCGTGGACTCATCGTGTCTAAAAAGAAACAAATTTATCAGGTAAGCATAAATTTTCTTTTTTTAGGGTGCCGCTAAGTCTTGCATTTTAATGAAAACATTGTTTTCATTGCAATTTTATTCTTTATCTTAAATATGCATGTTAAAATATGTAGAGCCAAAAAAAATAAATAAATGCAGCCTGTAGTCATCATTGGATGGGATGTCACCCTAAAATTAGTAATGTCTTATGGGAATTTAAGTGTTTTTGGCATTGCATTTTTTTTCCAGTCTTAGATTTTGTTGAATTGCCATAGGGCCTTGAAAGTCAGTTTTCTGAGGTTCCACTTTTTCTGCTATTTTATTATGATGTATGCCTTTGACATGTGTTGATTTGTAAACTGCTGATAAATTTACAGGTTGTTTTTCTGTAGTCTTTTATATGTATAACATTTTTTTTTCTCTGTCATTTTTTAGATCTTAATCTAGGACCTCACTATGAAAGTTCACACTGGGGACCCGTCTCTTCCAATGTTGATTCAGGCACAAACTGGGATAAAATTATCGTAGACGGCACTGACAAAGAAGCGTGGCCATCTATCACAGACAACAGCCCAGAGTTAACTTCAGAATGTATGGACATTGACTCTGCCACAAACTCTGGGCCAGAAAAGAGCCACCTTGTGCCGTTTGCAGACAGCGTAGGAGAAATGGATACCATAAGAAATGGCATCGCTCATAGTTCTCAAAGCAAACTTTTGGTAGGCAGTAACAGCAATAATGCAGGCAATGGAAGTATTAATGGACCATGGGGCATGACCCATGGTGCCATGATAAGCACATGTCAAGATGGCCCCGATAGCAAATCAGACAGTAGGCACAACAGGATTAATGCTTGGGGCACCGTGAATACTTCGGCTAATGGAGTTAATAATCCAAGCACTTTGAATATGAACGGCAACCATGGTGCCTGGCCCGTTTTGGATAGCAATGGACACACCCTTAAAGGGTCTAATAATTCTGGCACAAATGTTCCAAACATTACTATAGGTCAGGTGTCTAACAATCGGAGTATTAATCCTAAAGCGGGAAGCTCTAGCTCCTGGGGAAACCATCAGGAGAATTGCGATTCTGAAGTCAATGGTACACAGAAAGTTTCTTATAGTGGGCAACCTCAAAACCTTAACACTGAAATGACTGGACCAAATAACACTACTAACTTCATGACCTCTAGTTTACCAAACGCTGCAGGCTTAATGCAGACAAATGAACTGCCTAATTCTACAGGGCATGGGGCTTGGTGTGTGAGCAACATGAATCATTCTCCACTTCACACCCCTTCAATTACAAATGGCACTTCCATTCCTCATCTAAGTAATGGTGAGGAAAAAAATGGCGGATCATACGGTACTACATGGAGTACCTCCGGCTCTACTTACTCCGGAGAAAAAAGTTCAGTCCCAAAAGGGCAAGCTAATGGCGACACTGTGAATGCGACAATAATGCAGCCGGGCATAAATGGGCCCAACTGTCCAAACTATAAAATTAATGGGAATAAAGGAGTATGGGAGTCAGGGACTGTAAACTCCCAAAATATGCATTGGGGAAATGGAGGGACTTCTGGTGGAAATCGGAGAGGATGGGGAAACCCAGCACAAAACACTGGCACTAATATATCAAATGGCGAATGGAACAAAATGCCTAGCACTCAGCATTCCAATGAGGGTGAAAATATAGAAAATTGTAGGAAAGCACCAAATACCTGGAAATCTGCTGAAGAAGATAATGTAGGTCATAATCCAACAGGGTCTAAGGGCAATGAGGCAAATAATGTATGGGCCAAAAGTACAGGTATGGGAGAAAGCGAAGGTAGCGTTGATAGCACTGGAAGTCAGAGTGAGCAAAAAAATGGGACAATAACTCTGGAAAGAAGGAAAACGGACCAGCAAACATTACTCCAAAGTATTGTAAATAAAGGTGACCTGGACCCCCGGGTCTTGTGCAACACTGGCTGGGGACAGACTCCAATTAGACAGAACACTGCCTGGAATATTGAAGCTGCTTCACCTAGGAGCGACAAAAAGACTGACAATGGAACAGAAGCTTGGGGAAGCTCTGTGTCAAAGACTTCTAACTCAGGGGGATGGGTAGAAAAACCCAACCCTAATAGCAATGATACCTCATCAGTATCTGGGTGGGGAGATCCAAAGTCTGCTACAGGGTGGGGAGATGCCAAAGGCTCAATAAGCCAAGGGGATTGGGAAGATCAATTTGCTGCTACTACTGGAATGGTCAAGAGCAATCAGTCGTGGGGTAACGGTAAAGAGGACAAATCCACTTGGAATGATGCACAAAAGGTCAAACAGGGGTGGGGTGCGCATAGTGGTGATAATAATAAGGGGGAAAATTCCAAGAATAATCATTGGGGAGTCACAAAGTCAGGTAATGGAAATGACAATGATAGATCAATGACTGGCTGGAATGAGCATAATAGATCCAATTCTTGGGGAAGTGGAAATGTAAACACATCAAACTGGGCTGACACCTCTAAGAACGGCTCAACCCAAGGATGGGGAGAACCGACCAAGCCTAATACCCAAGGGAACAATGAGGCTTCTAAATGTGGCCCAGCTCAAATGGAGAGTGAAATGACATCAAATAACTCTACAGAATGGAATAAGAAACCTGATACAGGTTCATGGGGTGCACAGGCAACCACTAATAAATCTGGTTGGTTGGGTGGACCAATGGCTACTCCCGCAAAGGAAGAGGATTCAACAGGATGGGAGGAACCTTCCCCAGAGTCCATAAGACGCAAAATGGAAATAGATGATGGAACTGCAGCCTGGGGTGATCCTAACCAATACAAGTACAATGTGAATAGATGGGGTAAAAACACATCGAGCACTTCCAGCTCTGCAGAAAATCAACCCCAACTACATTTGATGCCCCCACCTTCAAGTGCCATGCCAAACAAAGAGAACAGCAACAGTTCTGGTAAGGATATGGATATCTATACAAAAAAGTGATTGATAAGGCTATTTGGTATGATGGTTGTTGCTTATACCAGCCCCCACCAATTTTTGCGGTAGGTATATTTTAGAGCTGCAACAACTAATTGTTGTAATCGATAATCAATTATGAAAATAGTTGTCAACGAATCTCATAATCGATTAGTTGGTTTGCAATTAGTTGGTCTGTGCACAACACCAGATAATTCACTTTAATGAGCTCATGCACATGGTATTGTGGTTATGGTTATGCCCTTAGCCTAAAGGACATTGTTATTCACAACTAGCCCAATATTGATGGGAATTGTTATTTGAATTAATGTGCACTATTATCTGTTTGCATAATTATTAGCGGATTGCTTAGTATTGCTGATTATATGTACTTTATAGATAAATGTGTAAGGCTTTGTCCTGTTATTGATATAAAATCCTTAGCGCTTTTTACTTTAAAAAAAAAAAAAGTTTAAATTCTGATATGTTCCAGATTCAACCTCTAAGTATATATTGGTTATTTTTAGAGCGGACTAGATATTTTTCCCTAACCTTATAGCTGGTTATGTACCATTGCATATAGAATTTTAAGACATTTTTATGTTAGCATGAAGTCCAGGCTTACTTTAAGAGGCCCCTTGCCAAGGTGGGAAACACTTGCATTGGTGAAGCTAACAAAGATAAATATCCCACTTTGGCAAACCCTACTTATGCATCTCAGGCATCGCAACACCATCTGAGCCTCTTCTCTGCTGCAGGCAAAATAGCTTACAAAAAGAGAGCCAGCTTCAGCCAGGAGCATGTGGACATGTTGTCATTTTTGCATTTCAATGCAAAGTTTCTGAAAGAGCGAATAACATTTTGTTTTGCTTAATTCTAAAAATGTGTTCTGCTGCTTAAAATTTGGACAAACCGTTGTGTTAATGTAAAGTTTTAGTCTGAAGTTTATATTTGTAACACTCAGTGTGTGGATTTTATTTAAAATACTATCTTTTATATTGTAGTAGGGATGTGTATTCAGCAGTTTTAGCTGTGAAATGTGGCGACTGCTCGTAGCATTCGGGTTCTTTGGAGCCGGATTTCTTCTTGTTAAAGTGCTACACCCGTGTGTTACTTTTACAAGAAGAAATCTGGCTGAGAAAAGACCTGAATGCTGCTAGTGTCAGTCGCCTTCCCCTTTCAGAAGCTAACGAAACTGTAGAATGCACAACCCTATATTGTAATCTTTCCATGCGCAACAGATACTCAAGTATAAAATATATATATATCTATATCTCAAATCTAAAAACGGTGTTAATGACTTCCTAAGAGATCGCTGCCTGCCCCGGTCCTCCTTAACCATGTATAGTAAAAGTAGATGCAGATATGGCGGCGCTGTGTCCCTTTGGGAATTTTGCTTCTCCGGTCACATCAAAGCTGTATGCCATCGATGTCTTGCTGGTGATTTTGGTAATAAAAGTTGATCTTCGCTTTAAATCCGTGAGTATCTTCCGTTGGTGCGATCCATTGTGTGATGTTACTGCACTATTTTGTATTATTATGAAGTGTTTTTGATGTGACTGGAGAAGCAAGAGAGATAAATATCCAGCTAGATTTCCAAAGGGACACAGTGCCGCCATATCTGCATCTAGAACAGATTCTCAAGCTTTTCAATTCTGCTTTATCTGTAGAACTCCCATTCAGCATGCATTGGCCAACAAGGTTTGAACCTGATAATGTTTCTTAACAATAAGGATGCCATTTAGTTGTATGGGTGTTGTCCAGTAATTGCACACCTGGCTGCCTTTATTAAAATTGGAGATTTCAGATCTTAAATACACAAAAATGTTAAATTCAGTTGTGGACATGTTCTTATAGCTAAGATGCGAGTTAGAAATTAGCAGCTACAAATAATTAAAAAATTTAAAAAACTTACTATATGGCTGTGTTATGCTTGTCTGCTTCTGCTTTATAGGTTGGGGGGAAACCTGGCCAGACACTCCATCTCCTGCTGTAAATAACGGTACTTCTGCTTGGGGTAAACCTATAGAAAATAACAGTAGTTGGGGGGATCCCAGCAACGAGCCTGCTTCATCTGGTTGGAACCACACTCCTATTGGTCAGCAAGCTCCATGTAAACCGGGTATGTTAGAGGCACATTAAACTTGACATTTCAACAGCTCATGACATGTTTCATTATTGCAAGTGATTATTTATTTGCTGCCTTTTTCTGTAAAATATATCTAAAAAATGTGCTTGTTTTACTTTCTCCCAGGGAGGTTTGGGTTAATACTTTCAGGCAATTTATGCAAGCTTTTGTTTACTTCACCCTGTAAACTTCATCCTTTGTTTACTTCAATCTTAAACCTAAGATTATCAGCAGTCACATGTTTGTAAAAGGCATATTGTCCGTTTTGCATCAACAATCATGATAGGAGGATCATTTTTTGCAGTAGTAACCAAGGGGAATCAGTGCTAAAGCCCACCATAAGGGAAGAGATAAGGGCAGGTTTCTCCAATCTCTCTCAACTGCACATGTGCAAACAGTTTGTGCTGTATCTGAATATTAGTTTGTGATTGGTTAGCTAAGATTATTTTGTTCTGGGGACCAGGAAATCAGTGAAATCAATAAACGTAAAACAATATGCTGTTTTCATTGCAAAATGATTCTCAGATATGACGGTTCAATATCATGCAGTTTACCCTTTGTGTTTAGTGGCCCTTTAAGTCAATAAATAAATAATCTCACAATCCCTTACAAAAGCTTTTAGTAGTTTGTAGGCTGTATCGGGTAAGATGATTGTTGGAGAGGGCTATTGCTTTCGTGCTCATTATTTGTTTTGTCCCCTTTTCCTGCAATTTAACTGGATTTTCCAGTTCTGGGAAATGGAGATGCAGACTGTACAAACTTTAATCCTGTTTCAAATTTGTTTCTAATTGGCCTCAGCGGAGTTGATAACAAACTGCAAAACAATACAAGATTTGCTAACAAAATTACATTGGCAAGTTTTGTCAAGTCCAGTTTGCCTCATCCAGATAAGGCAAGTGGTATGTGTGTATGGGGGGTGGCCATTGAAAAAACAATTGCAGCAGATGCTGATATATTCAGAAAGATTTAATAGTTGGTGTGTTAATTAATTGTAAGACCATATAAAGTCTAGTAATTACAAGGTGTTTTGTGGGGTTTTAACATGTTTTACAGTCTAAAAGAGTTTTATGCCAATTTAAGGATTATATGAGCATGGTATACAGCAAGGCTTGACCAATTTAGCCACTGGATCCTAACTTTTTGGATTATTTTCCATATATCTATATACAAGTAACCACTGTCTGGCTCATTAATTTTAAACCGATTTGTCGACCCCTGGTATACAGAATTGCTTGTTTCATTGCACCTTACTAATATAGAATGTTTTTCTTTGGGAATGTTTAGTTTACCTGTGGCTAGATTGTGGCAGAGATTTATTTGAATATATTGTATTATATGTAGGTCCCAAATCTATGCAAGAAGGTGGATGGTGTGGAGAGGAAATGTCTGTGAGTCGTCACTCTAACTGGGAGGATGACGATGTAGAGATTGGAATGTGGAACAGTAACACCTCACAGGAAAACAACGCATCTCTTAATTGGCCGCCTTACATGAAGAAGATGCCTACAAAGGTGACATTAAAGAATTATAGACGCTTTTAAAGGACTATTAAATACTGTAGAATAGCATAATCAACATTTGCATAATAGACATGTCAAAAGCATTTACTCTGAATTTCAAATAAACAGTGTATTTTAATTTTTTTGACAAATTTAGAAATGTACTTTTGCCTGCCCCCTTATATCATGCAACAGCTGTCAGCCAATTAGAGACATATACTCTGTGTGAACTCTTGCACATGCTCAGTAGTAGTTGGTGCCTCAGAAAGTCTGCACATAAAAATACTGTATACTATTTGATAATGGAAGTAAATTAAAGTCTTTCTGAATCATGAAAGTTTAATTTTGACTTCAGTTTTCCCTTTTAAGCCCTTAGCTACCTAATAGGGATGCAACACACATTGGCACTGTTACCGCCTTCTCTACAGCATAGGGGACACAATGTCTACATATTTAGCCACACCATGTTGCTCTAACTGAAATGCATTGTTTTACATTTCTTTTTTTTCTCTTCATTTTTTTTGTCAGGGAACCACAAAAAATGGGAATAAGCAAGAGGAGAATTGGATAAATCCATTTGTCAAGCAATTCAACAATTTAGCTTTTTCTGTGAGTAGCAAGTCAACTGGTAAAGTACCAAATACACTAAAAATAGTTTGTTGCTGCTTGTACTCATTTTTTTTGTTTTTGTTACAGAGAGACGCCCCAGAGGACTCCATGCAGAGCAATAAGATGGATCTGCCTGGGGGTATGTTGCATTTCTACTTCTCTATTTAAAGAGACAAGTGCAAACCATCACAAAGCATATCTGAAAAGGCAGATTTTCAGTACTATATTTTTGCTAATTTATTTTAAGACTATATCCAAATCCCATAAGTGACTTCAACTCATTTCATTTCAGTATATGTGATGCATTTGAAAGTAGTTATACTGTACACCCATATCGTGGTTGTGTTTGTAACCTATGCAGAACACCTCTAAAGAGAATGGTAGTTTAAACAGGGAAATACATGGTCTAGCTTTTTCTTTCTATATAATTCTACTTTTGATTCGTAATTCCTTTTTAAGGTTGTAACGTTTGTGATGTTTTCTTTGCAGTGAGAATGGATATGGAGAAAACAGGTCTCGGGGTTGGAGAATACAATAGGGCTGTAGGAAAAGCCCCTGGGCCACGCCACATTTCCAAAGAGTCTTCCATGGATCACAATCCTTACTTTGATAAGGTTAGTGTGAATAATGAAGGTGCTCCTTTTGCATCTATTTTACTGCAATACCTGGAATAAACAATAGTGCAGCACAAGCCTATCTGATATTCTTTCATTAAGGTAGTAGTAACTATATTCATTTTCCTTTACTAGTGAGGCCTTTTTTCTGTATGATGTTTAGGGCCATTTATGTGCTCAGACCATAATTCGATGTGCTAATCTGCTTTGTCATGGACGGCGTCCATTAGACTCCATTTTGAATCACAATTGTATGCTGCCATTTTGTTTGAGTACTGATTTTAGGTATAGATGTGTTGTGCATTTTTGCAATTCTCTACCCATTCATCTGGTTACTCTACTCTTTATAGAAAAAAATTAAATATCAGCCATACTTCACAATGAATCCCTGATTGACTTCAATGGCGCATTACATCATTTGTCCCACACAATAGAACTAGATGTGCATTCCTGCTGCTGTGCGAGCCACACTAACTATCACTGTTTTCTGCTTTCTCCTGACACTTGTGTTTGTCCTTGTTCCTCTGCTTCTGGATCCTGACTGCACTTTCTTCATCACTATCTTCTCTTCTGGGCTTTGCTCCTTTTGTGCTTTTTTCCACAATAATCAGGACAACATTGTAGCAGAAGAGTCGCAAAACATGCAGTTTATTTCCAATCAGAACATGAAACTTCCCCCTTTAAATAGTGCACTACCTACTCAGTCCCTAGGCTCCTTCACAGGGCTGGGAATGCCAAACATCAGTTCTGTAAAACAGGTGAGTTTGCACAGATTGGCACAACCTCATCATTTCTATACTTTACAGATATTGGAACCCATTACAGTTCGACAAGATACACTGCAAAATTAAAACATGTCCGCTAGTTAATTTATTTATTTTTTGTTCAATTTTTATTAACTTTATCAATGTATGGCTTGTGTGCAACTAACAGACGTGCATAAAGCAGATAAATATTGCCTAAAACAAATTAAAATGGGGTTTTAAAACATCAGGGATGTTGAGTTCAAAATCCAAAACTCATACAAACCTCTTTGTGATGTGTATTTAAATTGTTACTAGTGTTGTCTGTGTGTAAGGTATGCGGCATGTTACACACCACTAATATATTTATAATGCTTGTGATGATTGGGTTATTCCATGGTTTTCTAATACTTTTTTTTTAATAGGAATTCTCAGGAATTGTTATGGGTATCCTTGCTGGTATATAAAGCAGTGCCTAGTTGTCTGCAGAATTTGCATTTCATTTTGTCCTCAAATGTAGAAAATCTGAATGCCTTTAAAGCATTTTAAGGCACTATGTGTTATGTTTAACTCTTGGGAGTGTAGGACAACACAGTTTTTACACGCAAAAAAATGTGCAATGCCCCTTTAAAGGGACAGTATACACCAATTTTCATATAACTGCATGTAATAGACACTACTATAAATAATATGCAGATATACTGATCTAAAAATCCAGTATAAAACCGTTTAAAAACTTACTTAGAAGCTCTGTTTAGCTCTGGGAAAAAGGTTACTGGAACACCCACTGCAAGTGGGAAATAGCAGACACTCCCCCCTCCTCCTCCTTCTGCATATGAAAAGACCCTTTACACAAACAGGAGCAAGCTGGAGTAGGTATACATCAGTATTCTCCTCAAACTTTGGGGCTTGGTTAGGAGTCTGAAAATCAGAGCAATGTTATTTAAAAAAATAAGAAAAACTATACATTAAAAAAAAACAAAAAACTATCGGCTATATAAATTGATCATCTACAGAACATTTATGCAATACCCCTTGAATGTCAAGGGTAATCAATAGAAGTGCTACTCAGTGCTCCTGCTTCATTTATTGTACAGGTTAAAACACCTGACACTTTGCTACCTTTAAATAATGTATTGCCATTGTTAATGTATACGCTCAATCACAATGCAGATTTCCTTCTTTTGTTCATTTCTTTGTGATTATTCCAGGGTGTAAAATTACGAGTAAGCACATGCATGGTGCTTATGCACCAACAGAATATTGCATTTAGCTCATGCAGTTTGTTGCATTAAAATAAATACAAAATTAAAGTTGTGTTGCCATTTTAATGATGCTATAGCTAGAACTTTAATATTGTGTGAACCTGATTTAGGCAATTTATAGAGGTTTGAAAACCTAGGTTACAGAGTGTGTTTTTGACCTCTCTCGGAAAAGCACAATATTTTTACACAAGAGTAAGATGAGCTTAAAGGGACACTGTACCCAAAAAATGTATTTCGTGATTCAGATTGAGCATGAAATTTTAAGCAACTTTCTAATTTACTCCTATTATCAAATTTTCTTCATTCTCTTGGTATCTTTATTTGAAATGCAAGAATGTAAGTTTAGATGCCGGCCCATTTTTG
>CAJPDP010384968.1:822-10996 GCA_905336975.1 Bombina variegata variegata
CCGTCCATACTTTTCTAACAGACCTCAATTTCAAGCCTTCCCACCTCCCAATCCTTCCCTCTCAAACTTCTTTCCATCAAGAAGTCGTCCATGGAACCCTACAGACTCTTTCTTTAAGACCTTGATCCAGCTCTCTATTTAAGGCTCCGCCTCTTTCTACTCTTTGCTGGATTATTTTGTATGTGCTCTACGGAGTCTACACCTACCTTCAGCCTCTGCTATGAGTTAGCATTCTGTGCTTTGTCTGCTAATTGCTTCAGTACATCAGGAGTTCAGCTGCCACTTCGTACCTGTGACGTCATCAGCTACGGCCGGAACGCTGCCTCTTCTCTCATGCTGTCTTCCAGCCTGCTACCAACTCCTCACCAGCTCTGGGGTTTGCACCGAATTCGATACCCATCCGGATCGCTTACAGATCACTTGCTGTCAGGTCGTATATACAATAACATTCTGTTGTATTCTGAGACATTCTGCTTACTCCGGTTTAAGTTTAACTCTTGCAACTGTTTAGTTCTAAGATCTGCTCTGATCCGAATTTCACATTCCTACCTGCATATTTTGTGACATACGATATTCAGCTACATACTGCTTGCATTGTATTCAGCTTCTGTTATCTGTTGCCAACTGTTTGCAATATACATTACACTCAGCAGTTATCGTTCTATCAGTTTGCCTAGACCAAGTAACCTCTGCTTGGTCACTATAATCCTGCCTTCATCACAATTGCATGTATTCCTCTGGATATCTTGCCAGTGACATGTAGGCTATACTAAGACACTAGAGAAAACTGTCGCTAAAGCATTTAGCTGTTTCCTCTGCTGTCATATCAACCTATTACACACCACTCTCACAAGCCATCCATACAAATCTAATCACCAGCATTTTGCTGGTTGTTACATACAAGACCTGTCTCAGGTAAATCCCCTCTCTTTACTCAACACAAATTTTTTCACATACAGGGTTGGGGGAAGATAATCCCTTTTCATTACAAACTGGGAATTCATAACATCAGATGTTTGGGTTATTCAGACTGTTTCAGGTCTTCTCCTAGACTTTATTTCCCCTCCTTTCCAAAACCAACCCCCAAACCCGATAGTTTTCTCAAAAACAGATTCAGGTCTTTTAGACCAAGAGATAACACATCTTCTTTTCAAACAAGCTATAGAACTAGCTCCAAACAACGAAAATTATTTTCTCAGCAACATGTTCTTCGTGAAGAAAGAAGGATTCTCTTCGGCCTGTGATAAATCTGAGGAATCTGAATGCCTTCCTATCTTACAATCATTTCAAGATGGAAGAATTCATCTTCTAAGAGATTGCCTTATGGACAAAGACTGGTTAGTAAGACTAGATCTAACAGATGCTTACTTGACAATCCCTATAAATTCCTCCCATCGCAATTTTCTCAGATTGTTATGGAAAAATCAGATTTGGCAGTTTACCTGCCTCCCTTTTAGTTTATCCTCAGCTCCTTGGGTTTTCACAAAAATTTTAAAACCTATAGTGACTTGGTTGAGATTGAGAGGTATTCGTGTAATCATTTATTTGGACGATATACTTCTAATGAATCAGGATAATTCTCTTCTTCTTTCACATCTAGAACTAACTATTGATATTTTGAAGAGCCTAGGTTTCCTTATCAATTACAAGAAATCGGTTCCCCCTTCTTCTTAGAAGCTGACGTTTCTAGGTTTCTTATTAGATACGCCTCTTTCTAGTTTGAGTCTTCCCTTGGAGAAAGTAACCAAAATCAAATTAGACATTTTTCATTTACTAAAGAAAAAGTTCTTCCTAATCAGATCTCTTGCATTAATTGTGGGTCTTCTTTCTACCTCAATTCAAGCAATTTTTCCAGCTCCATTACACTACAGAGCACTTCAGAGATTAAAAATGTTCTATTTAAGGAAGGGTTTCTCCTATTCTCACAGGATTTCTTTGTCAGAAGAAGCTCGGATCGAATTGATCTGGTGGCTTTCCAATATAGAAGCATGGAATTGCAAAGCTATGTTCGGAAAAGCTCCAGATGTTATAATAGAATCGGATGCAAGCAATTCTGGATGGGGTGCCAGATGTGGCTCCCAAATAACTGGAGTCAAATGGTCAACTTCGGAATGCAAACTGCATATAAATTGTCTGGAACTGATTGCAGGTTTTTTTGCAATAAAGACCTTTATCAAACAGAAGTCCCCTATTTCGATTCTTTTACGAATGGAAAATATCTGAATCTCTTGGGTGGAACTCACCCAATAATTATCAGATATAAATAAAAATATTCGAGGAGAGTATATCCCGGGTCTCTCTAACACAGCTGCAGATTGAGGTTCTCGGTATATATCAGACTCAAGCGATTGGAGATTGTAAATCAGCTTCCCTTCAAGAAATTCTAAATGCTGCAGACTGGTCATCCGATTCAGTCTTCAGACAGTTTTATTTTAAACCTATTAATTATTTGCCTTCTGGATTAAGTTGGACTGATGTTTAGCTTTAAACTTGCAAAATAGGAGTCTCTGTCCTTGTAATAAAATTCCGATTATCCTAGCCTTAGTGAAGGAATAATCTAGATTTTATTAAAGAGGCAGTTTCGATACTATTTGGACAGTTTATAGCAGAATAAACTTTTCTGATTGGTCTGCTTTAGATCACACCATTCAGGGCTGTTTCTCATTGGTTACCATATTCATTTCTATGCTTTCTATGTTAAATATTTAATGTGTGTATTGTTACTTTGAATGGCTGTTGAGCAGTAAAGGAAAACGCTGATGCAAAATACTCGTCTCTTTAATAAAATCTAGATTATTCCTTCACTAAGGCTAGGATAATCGGAATTATATCTTAGCCTGGCTCATATTCTATCTTCACAGCACATAAGGTAGTATTCTTTACATATGGGTATATACTGTGTCTAAATACCTTAGAAGAAATTGCACAACAACTTTTTCGTGGAATCTTCATATTTCTTGAAGTCCCAAATGACACAAAATAATGACAATTTTTAAGGCCTCAGTGCTTATGATATGATTAAGGACTAAGGTTCGAAACCTTGTTTTTATTTTGTCTTTTGGGACTTCAACACACATGAAGATTTCATAAAATAAGCTGTTGTGCGACTGCGTCTATCTAAGGTACTTATCTATTGGAGGTTATTAGTACAGTGTCCTGATGCAGTATTGCATTCACAAGTGCTGAACTTTATTGGATTGTTTTATATAACATGTATAATCAATTGGATAATACAGGGACTGTGTTGATTTCACTTCTTTTTTACCATGTATTTCAGGGGCTGTTGGTCATCTTCTACTCCCTCTTGGGGTACCCCCCCTTAATTTGCCTTTTTTATTGTTCATTGGCAACACCATCAGAGTTAACCTCTGAAGGGATGGTTCAGTAAAATGTACCTACTGCAGTCACTTCTCATGTACAGGTATTTGCTGTATTTTACAGCTCTGCAGTACTTTTCCAGTCTAAAGTGTGATTATTCTTACTCTGGAGGGTTTAATATACTTGGGCTTAAACAAATGCAGTAACCTCTCAGTGGTGAGGGACAGAGTTATTTGTGGGCTTCCCGGTTTCCTTCATGGGCCCTTGGATTATCTGGCTCAAATTCCTCTTTCTGTCATCTGCACCATATTATTTGGTAGGTAATTACAATGCCAATTACTAACATTTAGCCAGTACATTCTGGTCTGTGTCAGTGTATTTTCAGTGGTATAGTTTTCACAATTAAATTTTTTCATAAAATGGTGAGAGTCCACAAGCCATCACATGTGGGATTAAAATCCATTCCTACAGAAGGATGCAAAATACTCCACACAACAGAGCTTTAATCCCTCCCACTTTCCCATGATTCCTTAGTCAATTTTTTTCTACAGCAAGTAGGATGGTTAACTTGAAGTACTGATCTACATGTCGATTGAAAGGCATTCTCTAACTGATCTAAGACCCATTATCCTCCTCAGAGTACCTACAAACAGGGAAGAGGAGTGGACATGAGTTCAACCAGACAGTTAAAATATTCTCCCAGTGCAGAGATGCCACCAGTTGAAATGTGGGCATGCCCACCAAGCCCCTGGTCTACAGTGTGCTGTCTCATTTTACAGATCCTTGACACTGTGCTTGCACTGCCTCGGATGGGCCAGTTTACTAGATGCAGACTTCCACAGCTAAGGTGAGCATAGTAGACGAATGTGCTTTTAAGAGGTTTTTATGCAGCCCTCAGGGGGCTAACTTTAAGGAGTTTTTCTTTTCTTTTTTGCTTGATATATTTGAATACTATTCATATACTTTCAGTGTTTTTGTTTTTTTTCTTTCTTAATGTGCATGCATGTACTTATGTGTTTGAATTGTTCTCCTCTCTATTCAATGTAATTATTTTTTACTTTACTAAAACTGTGGGGTAAATTAACTGGATGCTATCATTGCTACAGTCACTGGAGGTAAAGACGCTTTCCTGCCACAAGACAAAAAAACTTTTCGTCATTCCAAGACACAAAGATCCTCCTCTTCAATATCTTACAAGTCAGACAACTCTAAGTCTAAGTGGAAGCCAGGTTCCTCCAAGCCCAAACAGACCAAAAAGCTTGCCATTTTCTCCAAATTAGCATGAAGATGTAGCCCCCAACACAGACTTTTGAAAAATTAGTTTAAGGTTCTTAGCAGGTACTGAGCAGAATCTTCCAGGGATAACACATTAGATTTAGGTTTCACCCTCCTCGAAAAGATTCCTTCTGTGTCATGTTCCAAAAGATCCTTTAAAGGCCAGAGCTTTTTTGGCATGTGTCACAGACCTAGAAACCATGGGATTGATTACTCCAGTACCCTTGGAGAAACAGAATCAGGGGTTCTATTCAAACTTTTTATTGTTCCAAAGAAAGACGGAAATTACAGGCTGATCTTGGATCTCAAGACTCTGTACACATTTTTTAAAGTTACTACTTTAAAAATTGAGACTTTTCACACTTTATTGCCTTTAGTGCAGGATGATACATTTATGTCTACCATAGACTTGAAATATGACTATTTCTATATCCCTATTCACAAGGCTCATACAACATTCCTTAGATTTGCCTTTTCTAAATAGGCATTACCAATTTGTACAACTCCCATTTGGTCTGGAAACAGCACAAAGAATCTTTACCAAGCTCTTTGTCCATAGTGAGAGCTCAGGACATGGAGTAGCTCCTTACATAGATTATATTCTGGTACAGGTTGCTTCTTTTCAGATGCCTCAGGAATATGCCATTACAGTTCTTCAGTTCCTTCGTTCCCTTGGTTGGAAAATCAACCTCCTGAAAAGCTCTCTACTGCCACAAACTAGAATTACCTTTCTAGGATTCATCAAAGACTCTGTAACAATGAGACTATCTCTCACAGGTGCTCACAGACTCAAACTGCAGAAAAACTGCAGAAGTCCTGTGGCCTTCTCTAACAAACTCTTCTTTCTACAGTTCTTGCATGTAAGTAGTTGGTCTCATGGTCAGATGCCGTACCTTTTGCCAGATTACATTTACGTTCTTTGCAGCTTCAAATGTTGCAACAGTGTAATGGGGATAACAACTTGTCTGACTAGATCTCTGGTGGTCTGGGGGCACAGTCTGGGGTCCCCAGAGAGTGCATACAGTTCAGTGTCTTCTAGAGCCAAGGTTACTGATTAACATATTGGAACTCTATGCGATCTTCAGGGGTCTCCAGAGTTGGCCTCTGTTACAACAGGAGCCCTTTCTAAAGCTTCAATCAGAACATGTCACTGCAGTTGTTTACATCAATCACCAAGGTGGTATTCAAAGCACCTTAGCAGTGAAAGAGGTAACACATATTCTGACTTGGGTAGAACATCATTATTGCATTATTTTAACAATTCGTATTCCTGGTGTGGACATCTGGTAAGTGGATTTTCCCAGTTGTCAGTATGTTAACCCCAGAGAATAGTCCCTTAATTAGAAGGTATTTGAACAGGTTGTGAATCCTTGGGGAAAGCCAGACATAAACCTCATGGCCTCTCGCATGAATTACAAGCTACCCCAGTATTGTGCAAGATCTTGAGATCCACAAGTGACTCTAATAGATGCACTAGTTATTCAGTGTTCATTCAATCTGATCTTTCCAACTTACTATCCAGAATAATAGCTAGGATTAAACCGAAAAGGGCCTCAGTGATTCTAATTTCTCCAGCATAGCCTTGCAGGACTTGGTATATAGATCATGTATAGATATCCTCCAGCCAGCCTTGGCATCTTCCTCTCAGGAAGGACCTTTTCTCTCAAGGCCCTTCCTGCTTCATTTTATGGCATGGCGATTAAACTCCTGATTTTGTCTCAGATGTTTTTCAGATCAAGTCTTTTAAAAATGCATTTATCTAAAGGTCTGGAAAGTTTAACTTTCTTTTGATGATTCTAAGAATTAGAGTTGGAACTCTTTTACAATTCCTCAAATTCTTCAATTTTTGCTTGATGGTCTGGATAGCGGTTTATCAGCCAGTTCCCTTAAAGACCAAATTTTTGTACTTTCAGTCTTGTATCACAAGAAGATTTTGAGACTTCCTTACATTCAAGCCTTTGTTCAAGATTTGGTCAGGATAAGACCAGCTATCAGGCCTGCTTCCCCTCCGTGGAACCTTAACTTGGTTTTCAGGGTTTCTTCAGGCTCAGTCATTTAAAACTATGCATAGTCTGGACATTCAACTCTTGTCTTAAAAGGTTTTCTTTCTAGTGATTCAGTGATTCTACTTACCTGTTTGTTTGTTTTTATCAGGATAAAGCAGTTTTAAGAATGAACACTCTTTCCTTCCTAAAGTTGTTTCTTCTGAAAACATCAATTAGGAAATTTTAGTCCCATCTCTTTGTCCAGCGCCATAAAAAAAAAAAAACACAAACTAAAGAGAGATCACTTCTTAACTTGGCTGTATTTTGGGCCTTGACATTTTATCTTCAAGCCACTAAAGAATTCAGAATGTCATCTTCCTTGTTCTCAGGTCCCCTGCAAGGGACAGAAAAGCTTTGATTTGCTTAGTGTACCTAGTTACAGGGAATACTCCCCTTGAATGAATTACTGCTCATTCTACTAAAGTAGTCGCCACTTCTTGGGTTTTTAGAAATTTAAGCTTCCATTGAACAGATGTGCAACGCACCTACAGTACTTAGTCAGCTTTTCATACATTGACCAAATTCTACCTTTTTGACACATTAGCCTCTTTGAGGCTTCTTTTGCTAGGAAAGTTCTGCAGGCCGCAATGCCTGTCTAGTACCTTTACCTGCCTGAAATGTTTTTCCCTCGCTATTTCATGGTGGTATCATGAACTTCACAGCTTGTGTATAGGATCCTACATGTGGAAGCTCATGGACTCTCACCATCTAATGAAAGATAACAATTTATGCTTACCTGATCAATTTCTTTCTTTCATGATAGTGAGAGTCCACGAGACACACCTTTTTGTTTTGTTTTCTGTAACAGTTGGTGGCAGTACTGGTTTGCCCTTCCTCTTTTACCCTGCTTTTCCTTTCCTACTTTCTTTTTTTCTCCTCTCTCTTGGCCATATGTATGACTAAGGAATTATGCGAACGTGGGAAGGATTAAAGTGTTGTTTTGTGGGGTGTTTTGTCTCCTGTAGGACTGGACTTTAATCCCACATGTGATGAAAGAAATGTAATTATCAGGTAAGCATACATTTTGTTTTTGAGTTTTAGTTTAGTTCTAATATATCTGGTGCCTGAACTATTAGAATGCTAAAAAACAAAAGTATATTTGTTTTTTATTTTGCAAACAAATAAAATATCAATCATAATGCATCTAGTGATTCTGCAACAACCTGTGTTTTTGCTGCATTGATGTGATTTATTTTGAGTTTTGCTCATCCTGATTTTGTGGTTCCAGAAATTGGGAAGTTGAAGGAACTTCAGACACTAGATCTTTCTACAAATCATTTGGTTACTTTGCCAGAGAAGTTACACCTATGCCATTCGCTACAGTTTCTCACAGTAGATCGGAACCTCTTGTGTAGTGTCCCACGGCAACTCTGCCAGCTGGCCAGCCTCAATGAACTCTCCATGGCAGGCAACCGTCTTGCATCTCTACCACTTGGTGAGTATGAAATTTAAATATTTTGTTTTTTTAAATCAGTCTACATAAGCAAGGAAGGAAATTCAAAGAGAAAATATTTCTGAGTAAATTGTTGAGTAAAATTTATCTCTAAATGTAAAAGTTTATATTTACAAACAATTATATTCTGAAAACTGTCAATCATCCATGTATTATAAATACAGAAGAAGAAAAAAATCAGTGTACCAATATTTAGGGTACATCAGTGTAGGGTAAAGCACTGAATGCAAATGTGGCACAATTACATAATATGAAAAATGTACTATTTATAATCTAATTCTAACTGACACTCTCTTTATATGGAGCCATTTTTCCAAACTGCCATGACCACTTTATGATGCATTATATCAATGGGACCTACAACAATCACATATGTTTGCCTTTGTGCAATCTCTTACTGTCAGGGACATTGCGCATATGAAAACTGTGTTTATGCAATGTTATGTATAAAGGACACCAGAAACTGCATAGAAGACAAAAATGGTTGGCATTATACCAAAATATGCCATTCTAAGCAGGGCAAATTGGTTTTCAAGAGCTCAAAGCTGCTGAAATGGAAAACTCCAAAATCCCTTTTAATCTGCTCAAAAAGTGCATTGAGAGGGCAGTATTACAATCCACCAGAAAACAAATTATTGTTGAAGTTTATTCAGTGCACTACCATTAAAAGAACATACATTGACCAGGGTTTATAATGGATTGGAATGACCGTTACTTGAAAACCTCACAAACTCTTTGGATGACTCTTCTGATAGATTAGTATAGGTCCTCTTTTAATAGAGTAGTTTTGATGATTATGATGTGGACTTATGGTTGGGCATCAAGATGCATAAACTGGGTTACAAGGTAGTGTGTCTGGTCTAAGGGCTGATAACTGGGCATACGGAGCTTGATAGGAACATGCACGTGATTTGAGATCAAATGTCTCTGACAGGAAGTGACATGAATCCAGTTTGAGGTCTAATATTTGGGCACAAAACTGGCATACATAGGTTAAAATGGACATTCATTTGGTTTATGTTTGACAACTGACATACAAATGTTTAAAGTCTAATACATAAATATACAACTGGTATAAAGGTTGACCATTTAACATTATTATATATTTGTAAAGCCACACCAAATTCAATAGTGAATACATGAGTAGGGGTACACAGTGACACTGATGGTAAAAAAGAAATGCAGATAATTAAACATAACAAATTACTATAAGAGGAGAAGAGCCCTATTTCAAACAACTTGCACAAATGTATACATATAAGCATATATTACTATTGCCTCTGACTGCAATTTATATTTCTGAAATATAGTTGAAAGAAGAAGCATTGATATGATGATTGGACTTATGTTTATTTCTTTCGTAAAGTGATGATGGTCCATAGTCCTCCATAACATATGGGATATATTTCCCGCCACTAGGAGGAGGTCAAGAACCCATACAAGAGCTTTTAAGTAGTGTACAAACTAGAAGTTTTTCTAAACTCTTTAATCGTTTGTAGATAGAACACTATGTTATGGAAGACTGTGGACCATCATCATTTCGAAAGAAAATAATTTATCAGGTAAGCATAAATTTTGTTTTCTTTATTGTTACTACAATTCAGATTTTTGGGAATGAATTTAGCTCAGAAGCTATACAGCCAATTGCAAGTTGTGAAGATGTAGTTGCATTTTAAAAGTCAGTAGGGGACACCCCTCTGATGAAGTAGGTTAAATCCATGAAATACATCATGCATTTTCAACCAATGGCTCACTATGCAGAAGTAGTAGTGTTACTTCGAAAAACCTGAGAGTCTTGTTTTCTCATTTGATGGCCAATATTTCTTTTTTAAGACACGATGAGTCCACGGATCATCTTAATTACTAATGGGATATTCACCTCCTGGTCAGCAGGAGGAGGCAAATAGCACCACAGCAGAGCTGTTAAATAGATCCTCACTTCCCTCCCACTCCAGTCATTCTCTTTGCCTGTGTTAGTGATAGGAAGAGGTAAAGTGAGGTGTTAGTTTAGATTCTTCAATCAAGAGTTTATTATTTTTAAAATAGTACCAGTGAGTGCTATTTTATTTCAGGGTGTAGCCTA
>CAJPDP010385234.1:0-10997 GCA_905336975.1 Bombina variegata variegata
TTGCAGGTGTTAGGTTTTTTTCAGCCGGCTCTCCCCTATTGATTCCTATGGGGAAATCGTGCACAAGCACGTTCAGCCAGCTCACTGCTAACGTAAGCAGCGCTGGTATTGAGGTGAGATGTGGAGCAAAATTTTGCTCTACGATCCCTCTAACGTCGGGTTTGTAAAAACCGTAATACCAGCGCTGTCTGTAAGTGAGCGGTGAGCATAAATTGCTCGTTAGCACTGCATAGCCTCTAACGCAAAACTCGTTATCTAGGTGTTAGTTGTCTAATGCATTTTAATTGCCTAGAAATTATTCTTCATGGTTTAAAGTGAATTAGGAAGTGAATTAATTTGTTCACATGTGTATACACAAAAAACGCTTTCAGATTGACTCAGATGTCAAAAGATTAATCAATTAAAACTAAAATAAATTAAAAGGGACATGAAACACACTTTGCAATATATTTTATTATTTATTTTGCCCCCTTTTCCTGTAATCTAACACTGAAGCTTGTGCGTTTTCCATTTATAACTGGAAGTGCAGACTGCAGATTCAAGCCTAATCCTGTCCCTAATTGGCTCTAGCAGGGAGATAAGGAACAACAGCTTTTGATAAGAAATTATAGTGGCTGTGTCTTCTCTACTCAGTAACAAAATTAGATTGGCTATTTCAAACAATGCAAGTGGGGGTGGAGTTTGGCTATTGAAAAACAAATGCAGAAAACAAGGTGTTAATTCACTGAAAAATATAACACTCTCCTAGTATGTTAATTTAAAATCTCATAATTACAAGGTCTTTTAATCATATTTAACATATATTGGTCCTGAGAAAGATGACTGAAAACATTGAAATGCATTGAGCAACTTTACAGTGAAGCTGTTTTAAAACTGAATAAACCATTTGCAACATCTTATTTCTGTTAGTACTTTCCATTTAGTGCATCATTCAGCATTATATGGTTTACACTAGGTTGGTTGTCCATTTCCTGTGGGGTTTGTCCATGAACTGAAGAGTCATCTGCTGCCTGAGAGTGTTGACAGCGCACAATGTTTACTAAACCCAATAGGCCAGTTATGTCTCCTGAGAAAAGTACACACCAATACCAAGAATGTCTAAATGGGTGTGGCTGCAACACTCATATAGGAGAGTAGTTTATGATTTATTTGATTTGTAATAAAATTTTGTATATTGCTGTCTGAAACTTACAACAACTAAAAAATATACATATGTTTTATCCGTTTGGGGTAATTCACCTGTGTAAAAAAAAACTTTTAATTCCTTGGTATGTTTGTGCCATCTCCTTATCATTCCTTAGCATTTTTTTTTCACAAGGGATAATGGTGGGCAGACCTCCTTCTTTATTCTGCCTTTTGTAGCCGGAGTGATGATGTCATACTTAACAAAGGAATCCTCAGACCACCAGAGCTTGTTGGCTGATGAGTCTCCCTTAAGCTCAAAAATAGCGTTTGATCTCTCTCTTCTTCCATTCACAGTGGCACAAGTACTCTCAGCTGAAGAAAGGAAACCGTTATTTCATATTGAGCTATCAAGAAATAAAAATAAAAACCTCTGGCAATATGAGGCTATGGTGCTTATAACATGATGAATCACCCATAGGAGTGAATACAAACTACTTTGGCATATGTATGGCAGAGAAATAACATCCACTAAGATAACATTACATTAAACTGTTATTTGCCAAGCCAAAAGTATTTATAGTAAGGCTAGTTACTGAGATAGCAAGGAGTTGTACTTTAACAAAAGAAGTATTGAGCAGATTGGAAAATTTTAGACTTATACCTAGTCTATAGAACAAAATGAGCAAAAAACTGCTAAAAAATATGAAAAACTTTTATTTAATTATGTTTAAAAATATTTGGCACACATGTAGTAAAAATATAATACAGACTGTCAGGCTAGCCTGACGCGTTTCGGCTGACAGCCTTAATCATACACTCAATTAATCTATTCTCCTGTGGAGCTTAAATATGCTCCCTCACAATCTTATTGGTAGCCATTGCCAATCAGCCTGTGTTAATCTCTTGGCCTGAATTTAAAGGAACAGTAACCTCTACCTAGTTGTCATCAATATCTGAAAAATGACATTACTTTAAGTATTACTTGCTTCGCACACAAGTTTTGAACATAATGTACTGAATGATACAGCTATAAGTAAATTTAAGGATGCACTTATTTTCTTTTATGCTTTTACTCTAAATGAACTGACTGATTTGGATAAGATTATGCACTTCTCATTTCAGCATCAGTTATTCAAATAACTAATCATGTCTCCTGTCGTATATTTCTAAGGAGTCTTTTTTATATTGAACATTATCTTTTTATGCCATTCCATAATTATTAGTAATCTATATATTTATATATATGGGTTGAAAATCTAAGCTGTAACGTGCACAAATCCAATTTAACTTAAGCTAAAAGAATATGTAATTGGATCTTAGTATATCAAGTAAACCACTTCTTAGGGCCTATTGCCAGAAATTGATAATGTCACCATCTATATTCATGCCTTCTGGCCTACGTGTCTTTAACGTGAAGATCCAGAAGGCTTCTTTCTTAAAAAGATCTTGTAATCTATTACCACCTCCAGGTTTCCTTTTCACCAGATCTATTATCATTCAATTAAGTGAACTGGTGTTTCCCTGGTTTTCAAATACAAAATGTTTAGCTGCTCCTGTAGTAGTTCTGCCATTTTCAATGTTATTAAGGTGTTCCCTAATCCTGGATTGTGAATAAAAGATTAAGGTAATGCGCTGGAGTCAAAGATATCAAACACCTTACAAATGAACAGGTCCTTCTATCTGTTCAAAAAAAAAAAAGGTAAATGCAGTATGACAGGTAGTAAGGGCACTAGATAGATATTAAGAATTTGTACGTATAAATCTATTAATTGGCAAACTTGCAAAGGTAAAATTAATCAAGATTTATAAATAAAAATGCTTTATTGCAAATTCTTGTATTGGTATGTAGTAGTATTACAAATATTGCAGATCATAGTATTAGTATATCAATCTAAAAAAGCTACGGGTGCCACATCTATAAAGTCCCTTACATGTGATCCAACTGCTCTTTTTTTTAAGTTTTCTGAGAGCACTTGGGGAAATCATGTTTCCTATGGTCATGTTTCTTTTGGGAACAAAACAACATCCTTTGTCTACTACCTTTTTCAAGCGATCATCTGCTTTCAGGATCAGTAGATTCCTCCTAATTATGTCACAAATCTTGTTATACTGATTGTTATAAGTAGTTATAAAGGTTATCTCACTTTCAGATCTGTTTTTATGCATTTCCTTTCTTTGGTTTAAGTAGTTCTTCCCTGGGTATAGCTGTTACTTCTTTGTATGCTCTTATAATAGGTTCCTCTGGATAGCCTTGTATTCTGAGTTTATTTAGTTATGCCCTGCTCTATACCTAGTCTAGTATAGTGAATGTAAATTTCACTGAGGTTATTCATATAGTGGAGAATATGACAGGTATTCTAAGGCAATTAAACCTATCTCAACTGTGAGTACTAGACTCACCTGGAAGTCAAAGTCTCTGTTCCATTTGACGAAAGCTCCTAAAGAAACCATCTTACAAGGGAATAGGTCTGGCATTCTGTGATGTGACTGGTATAGCATGGCATTTTTCTGTTCAAACAGAAGAGGCACCAATCCCCATACCTCATATTATCCAGGCACTGCATTGCCATCGGAGTGTCCAAAATAAAATGACATATAGATACATTGTCATAAAACCAGTGATCAATGATCACAAAAATGAGCATGATTTTGGAATAAACAAAGCAATTGGCATAATTCTTCCAAAGGAAAGGAGATGAGGCTTCTTAGCAACTATGGTGGGTGCAATAGGATACAATGGAATATTAAGTTACTGTGGCAAGATGCAGTGCTACACAGCTGGATAATTATTAAAATGAAAGAGATTTACTATAGTAAGTTTTACATTAAATTCAACAGGAAATCTCAGAAGCATAAAGTTACCAAAGCACTCAATCCAAGGATAAAGGTCAAAGCCCAGCCAATTCCACTGCAGTAATGTGCGTGAGTGCTCCATGGTTCAGTACAGTGCACCATCAAAGCTTCTAGACAATAGAAATGAGGACTATTGAATGATGCTAACAGACAGTGGTGGTTATAGGGTCCAAAAGGGGAATAAAATCACCCCAATCTTCTATTTTGCTCTCTCATTAGTCTGAGGAGAAGGCTAAAAAGGTATAAATTAATCATCTGACTGTGCCCTTGCCCTTTTAGATGAGCCTCCCATCAAGACTGCCTATCCACAAACCTGGATCCAGTCACAAAGGAGATAAGACCAGAACTCAAAATAAAAAAAACAAAATATACAACAACAGGCAAGCTTCCTGGGCTCAGGGCTGTCTCCAAAGGACCCAACAATGTAAAACACAGAATGGAGACTGCACACCTTTACTAGAGCCGAGTGAGTGAGAAACTCATGACAGCAACGTCTCTGGCAAGCCCTGGATCGCCCAGCTCTGCAGAATATGAGACACTGGATCTCCCTGTCTTACTCTATCAAAGATGCCCACAGGAATGTTTACCTCTCTCAAAACAGG
The DNA here is from genome assembly GCA_905336975.1 of Bombina variegata variegata. NCBI lineage: Eukaryota > Metazoa > Chordata > Amphibia > Anura > Bombinatoridae > Bombina > Bombina variegata. Next base: position 4,581 of record CAJPDP010385234.1, read on the forward strand.
GTTTCTGTAAGTGCCAAACAGAGCAGAGAGAAATGCGGGTAAATGGAGTAGAAACAATCTATTTCCCCAATAAATGGCCTTTAATGGTCGATGATAAAGTTGACCTAATGACATAGTGGTGCACATACTGAAAACAGAAGGAGCAACCTTGTTAGCTATGTTCCCTCTAATTTGTGCAAGCTCTATGCACAAACAATTTTGTCTGTTTAATATTACAAACAAAAACAGTTCACATTGGCAACTAAATCAGCAAATACAATAAGCAAATAATATCAATACAAGTAAAAAACTGTGATAACAAATAAACTAAAATATGTTTTCTTTCTTGTAAACTATTGTAAAAACAACTGAATGGCATTGTAATAGATCAACAGCTTTCTAAAAATGTGTTTGACTTACAAATTTGTATTAGTGGTCTCAACATCATCATAAATTCACTTAGCAGGAATGTCCAAGGGGGGACGGAGCTGTGAACGAAACTCTGTGATTTAATCAACATATACATATATAGAGGTCAATTTATCAAATGCCGGGCGGACATGATTTGCTGTCTGCATTTAACATTGCACAAGCATTTCTTGTGAAATGCTTGTGCAATACTGCCCCTTGCACATTTGCGGCCAATCGGCCGCTAGCAGGGGGTGTCAATCATCTAAAATCATCTAAAAGATGGGGGACAAGTTAAAGTATCAGTCTTACAACCGCTGCTTCTTAACTTAAGTTTCCGGTTAGCTGGAAACTTTGCGCGGAGATAGCAGCATCCGCTGCTTATTAAATCTCCCCCATAGTATATACTACTCACCCTCCCCATGATGGTTGTATCAATAGACTATACAATTCAGACATGCAACCTTCATAACCTCCTTCATAGACTTCTCTCCATAAAGTTAAGGGTATGAATGGAAAAGGGAAGACCAGGGGTTTCAGTGGGTGGGGGATTACATACAGAAGAAGAAATGAGTTGCTTTTCAGTTTTACATGAGTTCATAAGCAGTATAAACCAAACCAAATATCTGTAGGAAATCTGGTAGACGTAATCTCTGTGCAAGATGGCTCTGTAGGTGGGAGATCCTATATGTAAGAAAGACGTAGTAAAATAATACATAGACCCTCTGACTTCAGGGAGCAGCAGAAGTAGAGGATAATCTTTATCACAGTGGCTGACATAGTAAAGTTGAGTGGTGCAGAAGACACTAAACCACAGGAGTAAATCATAAACAAAATGGATTAAACCAGGTGTGTCCAAACTTTTGTTTCTTAGAGGGATAGATGACTAATTGAAAGATGGGTCGCATAGCCCATTACAGGATATTCACGTGTGCTAAAGATAACCACAATACACTTCCACATACACAAACTGCTGCTGATCAAATCAGCAGCCCTAGTTGTACAGCTAAATTGTGTGATTAGCGCTGCTGATTAGATCAGCAGCATTTTCCGCTCAGGACTAGCAGCTCTCTGCGGGTCTCGAGTGGGATTTTAACTATGTGATTAACTCATTTGCGGGGGTTAAACACATAGCATTACAGCTTCTAAAGTGATAAAATGACATGCTCTAACAGATTAGAGCATGTTATTTTAACACTATAATTGTTCTTTAATTCCCTAGTATATGCTTAAATAGTAAAAATTCCATAAATTAAGATTAGAAATCCCATTGACACACTAATCTGATAAAATAAAGATATTCGGCCTTAGCTGTCAATGTAAAATCTTTATAATGAAATAGATTTATTAATTGTATAATTAAATTTGGTTTCTTAAATCACGTTGAAAGCTCAATTAGTTATGTCATTTATTCTACTTCCTTGGTAGGGAAAATGAAACTCTCTCTGTTCCCTTAAAATAAAAGCCTCCGACTCCATCCAACTTCTGAAAATTAACTTCAAACATAATTCTGCTACATTTCATTAAAGTGTATAAACCGAGGTTCAAGACTTTTTTTTGAAATGCTGATCAAACACAGGTCCACATTAATCCCAATATTGACATATAAGCATTTCTTTCAAAACTGTTAAAGGGAGAAGAATTTCAAAATCAAACTTTTATGATATAGATAGAGCATGCAATTTATTTTTAATATCAAATTTACTTTTTTCTCTTGAACACCATTTTCCAAGACCGCATACTGAGGTACATTCAGGAGCAAGCATGTGCGTTTAAAACTGTTAGGCTGCAATCATTGTAACAATGTTATTTAAAGTGTGCTCAAGACTCTAAACCTATCTAGTTAAGTTTAAATAAAGGAAACCAAGAGAAAGAGGCCAATTTAAAGGGATACTAAACCCATTTTTTTTCTTTCTTGATTCAGGTAGAGCATGCAATTTTAAGCAACTTTCTAATTTACTCCTACTATAATTTTTTTTTTTTTTCTCTTGCTATCTTTATTTAAAAAGCAGGGATTTAAAGCTTAGGAGCCAGCCCATTTTAGGTTCAGCACCCTGGATAGCGCTTAATTATTGGTGGCTACATTTAGCAAACCAATAAGCAAGCATAACCCAGGTTCCCAACCAAAAATGGACCGGCTCCTATGCATCACATTCCTGCTTTTTAAATAAAGATAGCAAGAGAGGGTAGAAAAATGTAAATAGGAGTAAATTAGAAAGTTGCTTAAAACTTGCATGCTCTATCTGAATCATGAAAGAAAAAAATTGTGTTTAGTATCCCTTTTAAAGATGTTATTTTAAGATGTTTTTTAAAGGGACATAAGTGCAATAAGGAAATACGTTAATGTATAAGAAAATGTTATTGCATTGTTTCTTGCATATAACCATTTGTGTAACTAAACATTAGAACAGCATGCACTACTAGGAGCTAGCTAAATGCATTTGCTGTGTGAGCGACAATGTGTCTAGCCACCAATCACCAGCTAGTTTCTAGTAAATTTGATAGCAAAAGTACTTTGAAAATTATTTTTAAACTGCATGCTCTATATCCGATTAGCACAATCTTCACCCCTGTCCGTCCGACTTTACATCCCTGTATTTAACATTGCACACTGCAGCTAGTGTGCAATGCTGCCCCCTGCTCATGGGTAGTCAATCGCGCGAGCATGGGCTGTCAATCTCCAAGGTTAGAAAAGTACAGAGGGATTGAGATACGCCACATAACAGGTGGCGAAGTGGGTTAAGTAGCAGCGTTCTGATGACCGCTGCTTTTTAACTTTTAGCTGCAAGTTCGCTCATGTGGGCCTGCAGCTGGATCGTTTGATAAATCTGGCCCTAAGCATGTTCCCACATGATGTTTTTATATATTTTAACTTCTCTTTATTGAAATATTGTTTTTTTTTTTCTTTAAAGAATTTACATTTACACTCAGTATAAGTATCAGCTTATCAAAGTCGAGCAAACAAGAAAGTAAAAAATATCATATAACATTGTAACAGGTTCTTATTTAATAATCCAGTATCTATACCCAGAAGAAGAAAAAAAAAAGAGGGAGGCTTAAGGGATAATATAGAAGCATATAAAAAAAAAACCTCAGTTCGTCTGGGAAGTAGAAGATATAATTGTCTTTCTGGTTTATATAAGTAAGATACCCTTCCTATGGCTAAGTGGTGGCGTCCCGTCCCCAGGCCCATTTTCCATCTGGTATATCTCTAATAAACCTCAACAAATAGGTAGATAAGAATATCATCAGAAGCAATATATTTTACATGAGGCACCTACAATCTACGCCTCTGCCTGTTTGCACTATACATTATCTATCTAAGGTTCCCACACCGTAAAAAATAATCCAATATTACAGAGACATACATTCTATGATCGTAAAGTTTAGCATGGATGATATCCAGTATTTCGCTATGCAAATGCGCACTGCCTTAATATAATCCTGTAGCAATTTAATATGAGGGCAGAGGATTCCCTTTAGTGGGTGGTGTAATAAGGCCACTTGGGGTGTTAAGTGCCATATTGGATACAAATATTTACCGAAGAATCTAACTGTTTCTTCCAACAAATCTCTAACAAAAGGACATTCCCTACACATATGAAGGGAAGTCCCTCTCTCGCCACACCTGTGTCTGAGACTGAGAGCGCCATCTATGAGGGGTCGCATACCATCTGTATGTCACTTTCACAAAATGTTCCTTTACATTTGCCCCCATAAATAATGATATTCATTTTTGAACGTATTCAGCCTGTTTCCGAGCTTGAGTATTTCATGTGTAACTCTGATTCTCATCTTTCCATATAATGCAACTTGGAGGAGCAAGTTCCTAGATTTAGAATAGAGTATAACTCGGCAATTGCACATTTAATCCATGATTTAGTTAAGCAAAGATAATCTAATATTTCTTTCATAAAGGTGATAAGAGTTAAAGGGACATGAAACCCACATTTTTTTCTTTAATGATTCAGATAGAGAATACAATTTTAAAAAACTTTTCAATTTACTTCTAGTATTTAATTTGCTTCCTTCTCTTGTCATCCTTTGCTAAAAGGTTTATCTAGGAATTCTCAGGAGCAGCAAAGAACCTAGGTTCTAGTTGCTGATTTGTGGCTGCATATATATATTCTTGTCATTGGCTAACACATGTGTTCAGTCGGCAACCAGAAGTGCATTGCTGCTCCTTCATCAAAGGATACCAAGGGAATGACGCAAATTTGATAATAGAAGTTGTTTAAAATTGTATGTTCTACCTTAATCATGAAAGAAAAAATTGGGGTTTTATGTCCCTTTAATGATCCATTACTCTTGGGGAATATACTCTCCTTGCCACTAGGAGAAGGCAAACATCCCCAAGCTCCAAGAGCTCTATATAACCCTTCCCACCTCTATGGTAGTTAGTCTTATCTTTGTCTCCGCTGGAGGAAGGTAAAGAGCAAAGATCTGCAGAGTAATTTTTCGTTTTGAGGGGTTCTCAGATTGCTTTTAGGACCATTTTCCCTCAGAAGTACAGTGATTGTCAGAGGGAAGTTAAGGATTAGAGGTTGTGGCTCATTTTTTTTTTCTTTCACATGAGAATTTTAGATACTGACCTCCCACAGATGTCGCTGGGACTTGTCGTTTTCCTCCTTCTGCTGGGTCTGCAGATTACTTTTATATTATGTCCTCTGCTTTTTTTCAGTACTGGACTGGTTTCCTGTTAGTGTTTCTAGCAGGAGAGTGCTGTTAAGTACTGTTTATTTTTTCTAAACTCTCTATTAACCTTATATTTGGGCCAGATTATACGTTTGTTCATAAGGGGCTTTTGGACAAATCATTAATATATTGCTCATTATTTATTTGAAGACCTTTTTTGCAGTAATTGCTCATAGACTTTATAAGAGGGCATGTTTTTATTTTATATTTGTTGCCCCCTCAGAGAGTTTTTGGCGCCTATGTGTGCATGTTCATTTTGGCGCTTTTTCCCCTTATTGGCCCTTGTTTGGTGCACTTTCCCCTTAAGTTGGTGCTCCTATTTTGATTAAAGTTTGTTAGGAGGGGGTAATGTAATTATGTCCTACTTTGGAAGCTAAAGTATCTGAACACTTCTTCTACCAGTGTTAAATGTATTATTATAAGCAAGCTGAGGTATCTCCCCCAGCATATTTAGGTGATACTTTTTTATGTTATCATGTATTCGGACCAATTTAATACTATTCTTGCTTCTAAAGGTACTTTATTATGGGCATTTAATTTTGTATGCTCAACTACTTTTTATAGTTTTATACATAAATGTAGTTTTCTGTTTCTGTCCTTAAATTTGTCTTACCTTTACTTAGAGAATTCTCTCTTTGGGGATCCTGATGCAACTTAGAAAGCTATTGTTTAAGGTGTTTGTTGTAAAGAGCTTTATTTGGGGATTTACCTGTTTATTCATTTTTCTGTTTGCCTGTAGTTTTATGTTATGAGCTTTCTGATTCTGTCCTGAATCTTCCTTAGAAGCTAGGTCCTCTGAACACTTTCCTTCCAATGTTAATTATGTTTATTGCTAAGTTGAAGTATCTCCTTCATCATTTTTGTGTGGTCCTTCAAAATCTTACGGACTATATAATGGAGGCTGATCGTATTCTCAACGACACCAGCTACTACAGGAGGTTATCCAATGACCCCACTGCTATCTTCTTGAAAAATTATATTCTTTGTTGCAGGAAGGCCTTGAAGAAGGCATCCTTACTAAAAAAGAAAGATTATCTCTATCCAAAAGATCCTAATACAGCATTTTACCATCACTTACCGAAAGTGCACAAAAATGCTCAAAATCCCCCAGGACATCCTATAATAGCTGTTATCGGGAGTCTTACAGATAATCTCTCAGCCTGTATCGATTTTTTTTTTTAATAAACATGTTATAGCTTTACCCTCCTTTATTAGAGATTCTTCAGATTTATTGACTAAATTGACTAACTTAGAAATCACAAAAACAAATGAACAACTATGGTGGATAACAAGTGACGTGAGTTCCCTTTACTCTAATATCCCTCATGATAAAGG
>CAJPDP010385286.1:0-11443 GCA_905336975.1 Bombina variegata variegata
ATTAGGAGTGAGAGGGGGGATTGATAGAGGGGTATATGTTTGGGAGACGTGTTAGACAGTACGGGTGATTTTATAACTTAGTCAGTTTTTTTATGCGGCAGCAGTTTCTAAAGTGCCGTAAGTCACTGGCGACTCCAGAAATTTGTACTTACGCAGATTTCTGGACATCGCTAGTTTGTCAGACTTACGGCACTTTAGCATCTGACGGCGATGTATATGTGATAGCTCGAGTTGCGAGCTGAAACTACGGGCGGGGCAGGTTTCCACGCTTGCGCCGAAACCTGCGCCGTATATAGGATCGCGCCCTAGATCGGCCTTTTGGTTCTTATCTGTTGTCATAATGTTTCCATGCCTAATACCTCCCCCCATTTAAAGGGACAGCAAACACAAACTGTAAACTTCATGGAACTGAAGTTATATTTTGATATATTGAGTATTAGTTCTACTCATAACACAGTGTATTACTTTCATACCTTCTTGAGTAAGTTGAATTAAATCGCGATAATCTTCACCATTACCATATTCTAAAAAGAACTCGGGGCATGTCCCATTTCCAGTCATCAGTCCAAATATGCTCACAAAGGTATTATTTGTAAAGCAATAGCAATAGTCATCAGCAATAAACCCTTTCTGTGGGCAAATCTCTGTTCTACCAAGCAGGTACAGTGATAATGTTTTCGTATCTCTGATCACTGCAGATGTGTTTGGAATCTCCAAGGATTTCTGACAAACAGTTGGAGACTCGGAGTTGTGATCTTGTTGGGATTTGTGCGCAGGTTGTGCAGGTTGTGCAGGGTGCGCAGGTTGTGCAGGTTGAGCAGGTTGTGCAGGGTGCGCAGGATGTGCAGGGTGCGCAGACTTAATTTCTCTCTGGTTTCTTCGCAATATGTTTGGAGCTGAAAAGAGAGACAATAACATAAACATTTAGATTTTTAAAGCAACGTAACTTGACTTAAAGTAGAATACTCCAGGAGCATTTATTGAATTAAAGGGACATGAAACCCAACATTTTTATTTAATTATTCCGATAGAGAATACAATTATAAAATAGTTTCAGATTAACTTTTATTATCAAATTTTCTTTGTTCTAATGTTATTCTTTGTTGAAGAGATACCTAGGTAGGTAGTGCACATGCCTGAAGCCGTACATGACAATGAATGATGCTGCCATCTAGTGCTCTTGCTAATGTATAACTTTGTTGCAAAAGTGCTGCCGTATAGTGCTTGTGACACGTGCACACTCCTGAGCTCAGAGGTAGTGGATAAGTTAAGGAGTAGCAATCTTACAACTGCTGCTTCTAACTTTGTTTAAAGAGAGCCTGAAGATTCGCACGGAAACAGCTGCATTCGCAGCTTCTTAAATCAGCCCCCAAGTGTCATGGCTCAGATGTGAAACTAGCACTTCTGATTGAATCAACAGTAGTTTCTGCTTGAGACCAGCAGTGCTCTGCAGGTCCCGAGTGGTACTTCTACTGTGTGTTTAACTCCTTTGTCAGGATTGAACACACAGTAGTGCAGGGTTGATAGTCTTGAAATTACATGCTCTAATAAATTAGTGAATACTATTACTACTATGACCTTTAATGAAAGGGACACTGCAGTCAGAAAAAAGGGTTTACGAAGTTTACGTGTCAGTTTGCGGTAAGGCCAAAAAAGTGTGTGGGCCCCTAAACCTGCAAGACTCGTAATAGCAGCGGTAGTAAAAAAGCAGCGTTAGGACCTGTTAGCACTGCTTTTTTACCTTACCGCAAAACACGTAATCTAGCCGATAGAAATTAATGCAGCTCTCTGGAACTGAGAATCTTGCAGAGGAGAGTGGATTTAACAGGTAGCATGCAGCACTGATTATAATTTTATTAAAAAAATATATTTCAAATTTACCTTGTATTCATTTCTATGTTCATATATGTTTTGTTTTTTAATTACATTGCACAAAAAATAGGGTTTACTGTGTGCATTAAATATGATTTTTGTCCAGCATAGTTTAAATTAAAATGTTACTGTTTAATTTAAATTTGCTGCATACTTATGATATAAATTGTATTGCTTGCTGTTGTTAGGATTTTTAATGTGTGTTTTGATTTTTAAATTGTAGTTTTATTTGTATGCTGCTAATCTTATTGAGCATGTGTCTTTTCATTGTATAAACAATAAGAGTATGTCCCTTAGTCATCTCAATTATCAAGGTAAAATTTGTCCTTCCATAATACTGTGAAAGGAGCTTTAGAGAACTGGCCCCTGATCCCAGGCCAAGTCATGGCCAATAAACAATTCATTTTAAATCCCTGATATGTTCCTTATTTTCCTTCCAGATAGAGGATTTTTACACAGATTCCATTTCTATAGATAGATGCAACTTTTAGCATCTGCAGTTTTGCATTCAAACTGCTATTGTTGGCTAATCGTGTCTAACAAAGTTAATTACAAGAAATGATGTCCTTTAGCATTGCCTTATAAGCCATATGTTGTGATGTTGATATGATGATTTTTATGCTACAGGGAGACAGAGGGAGGCCTGGCATCAGTTACCCTGGACCACGAGGTACCTCGGTGAGTAAATGCCTTATCTGCCTGGGGAGCGCAAGTAAACTTTAGTTAAAGTAGATTTTTGAGAGCGTTTTTTGATTGACTAAACTGACCTTAATGTTTCTTTTGTTTTAGGGAGATAAGGGGGAGAGAGGACCACCAGGACCACTGGTAAGTGACCCACACTGTCTCATGTTCATGTTCAGGAACAATTAGACAAATATTTCCTCACACACTTGTAATATAAACTCCTTAAATACAAAGCCTTCAGTACCCCCTCTCGCTTCACAGTTCCTCGTCCTTTACTCCATCAGGTCTAGTTTAGTTTTTACCTTCTCATGGAAACTAATAGCCCTTAGAGCTACAATGATTTTTACATTTAAAATGCTCTAAGATGAGGGAATTAAATAAACAGGTGATACTAGGCCCTCAATGTGTGTATATTATTATTCTTTATTTATAAAGCGCCAACAGATTCCGCAGCGCTGTCCATGGGTAACAAAGATAAAAGGACAGTACCATATGAGACACCAGACAAAATTTAACAAACAAATACAGGGGAAATTGGGAGCCCTGTTCCCATGGTAACTTACAATCTAGATGATTTATATATATACAGTATATAGTATTGTATATAGATAGACTGTTTATATATACTGTATATATCTATGTGTGCATCCCCTCAATTTGGTTGATGATTTGTCTTCCACCTCAGAGGATTGCTTGTATCCAGCTAAGAAGCAGAAGATAATTTGGCTTTACATTCAGCTGTGACTATAATTATTTATTGTAAAACTGTGTTCAATAAACAGAAAGGATACTGTTCCTCTTTTCTATGTATTTTATTGTCCATTGTTCATTTTTTTGTTTCTTTGTTCGTGTGTTCTTTAGTTTCACCATAGAACACAAAATAATTTCAAAAGCGGAGAGTTTTCTTCTTTGAGTCCTTAAGAAAACATTTCATTACTATTTAAGAAAGTTTGTCTAGATCAAGAGGCTTTGAGAGATTGCTTCCAGCTATCAGGGATCTTATTCATCCTGTGGCATATCTGTATAGGTAATAGCTGTTTGTTCATCTTGTTGCTTACCGGCAATGTCAAGTGTATCCTGCAATCCTGCTGGAATAATTTGCAATGTATGACAGTGCCCACACACAGCGGGTTTTCTTAAATGCTGTTGATCAGTTGCCAGCTAGGCCGCTCTTAAACAATAAGTCACTTCTGAGTTTACTTTTGGCAGTTTGACATGTTGCCTGTGAAATAATCACAACTTCTTTTAACACATCAAATTTATGAATGTTAATCTGATCTATTATAACTATAATAGTTATAATGGTTAATTTCTGCATGACATAACATACCAAAGTGGTGGCTCTGCACAACATTGTAAATCAATGCTGTCTCTACATAATGAATCAAACAGTGGTAGCTCTGTATAATGAATCAAACAGTGGTGACAATATTCGAAACACACAGACCTGGAGGCAGGATGATCTATTGTCTTTTTTCACTATTATGCTTAACTAATACTTGCGCATGTCTAACAGGAAATTGTACCAAGCTGCAGTGGGACAAGTTCTCAGGCAGAGAACCTGTCCACCCGCAAACACCACTTGGCAAAATATAACACTGCAGAAGAGTTCTGTTTTTTAGTTCAGCTCCCTGCTCTTTGGCAAACCAAAGTTTTCTCTGCCTATGTTTCAAGGGAGTTCCCTCCTATTCTAGCCATTATGACACTACATGGCCCTAATATGAAGTCTAAATTAGGCGGCTAAGAAATAAATATACACAATAAAAAAATTTAAAAAAATGTCATGCACCAAATTTGTGCCCCCTCTAAAGGGGCACACTTAAGCGGTCACCTAGTCTGCCTCTACTGTTGCACTGGCCCTGGCAGAATGTAGTATTCCTCAAGATAACTATACTTCTGTATCTTTTTGATTTACGGTTAAGTTATTTTGGATTACTTAGAATACTGGAAATTAGGTCCATGCTGGAGGTATGTTTGGTTATAAATGTTTTTGAAATATGATACATTTAACATGCACTGAATGCATGGTCTAACCAGCTGCTAGTAGAAGCTGTACTTGCATTAAGAAGAGCAGTGCTACCACTATGCAGTATATAAATTATCCGGTTGGAAACCTGCATAGTGTTTCTTTACTTTTTAGAATGACTCTTCCATTATGACAAGCTTTGAGAGCGCTTACAAAATCATTCAGTTCCCAAAAATAAATTTCAATTTGAAGCCGTAAATTGCCAAGACCAGAAATCCATGCGCACCATTTATCAATGTTATGGTAATTTCTGGCACCAGGCAGAGCTCGTGCCTAGTGGATCTCCTACATGTGGACATAAAGGTTGTAGGAACTCCTTTTATTCCTGATTTCTAGCTGCAAGGTACATTGCTTTACCAAAGTCTACAGCATGGATCCCAGACTTGACCACAGAGTTTGTCAATGGTTCGTACCTTTTTCAATAATGCATTTAATTTAGTGCATTGGTTCCAAATCTGGATGTACCTGAACAAATTATATGTCATTTTGTAGCAATAATTATGGTGTTCATTATATTTGAAGACACATTTGTCTAATTTATTTTTTATAATTTGATGCTCAGTTATTTTGCTGATCACACACCTATCTTATGTTCTGCAGTTTAGTTCACTTAAAGATCCTCTGGACGACCTCAATCTGGCTTTTATTTTTTATTTTTTGGCACAGTTGGTCTAAATGCTATGATGCTTAGCCAGTTGCTGTGTTACTTCAGGCAAAAAAAGTCAGTAATACCTTTTATTTGGAATAAGTCTATTTTTCACAGTAGAGCCAAAAATGCAAACTGTGTCTAGGGTAGCCAACTTTTTTTGGAAGAAAATAAGGGAGACTATTTTTTATTGACAAGTGTTATATATATATTTTACAATTTGATACAGTTTGATACAACAAAATTCTCTATTTCTCATTTAAAGGAACACTAAAATCAAAAATACATTTTCATGATTTAGATGGCGCACACAATTTTAAACAACTTTCTAATTAACTTCCATTATCAAACGTGCATAATCTTTTTACATTCACACTTTCTGAGTTGTTAGGTGCAATTGAGCATGTGCAAGAATTCACAGAATATACTGTATGTATATGCATCTCTTGATTGGCTGATGGCTGTCACATGATGCAGTGAGACGGAAAATTGAAGTAGCTGTAATTTGTCAGAAAAAAATATACTTGCCATTTGACTTTCAAACAAAGTGCTTTTGCGTTGTCTTTTTTTTATATCCATTTATTGGTTATGCTATTCTACTGTGTTTAGTGGTCCTTTAAGTCAAAGTGGGAGTAAAGACTTAAACTGTCAGATACATCAAAAGTATTAACTAAATAACAGTACAAGAGTACAATCAGTGGCGTATTCAGGTTTTGTGCTGCCCTAGGCACTTAAAATAATGCTGACCCTCTACCCCCACCCACCCCACCATCTAACTATTGCTGCAATATATATAAACCCCCAAACACAGTTTTTTTGATACAATGCTTCCCCAAAAACAATATGAAGTGCTGAAAGCCAACAGAACTAAAGGCAATAGCTAGCTAAATAAATTAAAGGTTCAAAGTTACCTCTAAAAAGTAAGCTCCATTGGCAGCCTCATATTATACCCCCTGAATGTAAGCTCCTTGGGCACAATTTATCATTATATACCTGTATAATACTTCTCTGATAACTGTAAGATTTTTACAACTATAGCCCCTCTCCAATCTGCTGCCCTAGGCAAGTGCCTTGTTTTCCTAGGCCAAAATACGCCCCTGAGTACAATATTAAATGTTTGAAATTAAGATTGTACATGTAAATAAGGGAGAAAAATGTTTTAAGAACAGATAGATAAGGGAGCCTGGGAGTCTGTAACATTATTTGGGCAAATAAGGGAGATCCCTGGAAATAAGGTAGGGTTGGCAACACTAACTGTTTCAGCTTTATTCAATAAAAAAAATCACCTTTTGTTCAGACTCCCAATAAAAGAATTCAGAAGCCTATTCTGCTATGGGATCTGAACCATGTTAACAAATCCTACAAATTCCACATTTTGAACCTAGGTATAATGCTGATGTTGTGTTTCATAACTACTTTATTAGTTTCAGTTTCCATAGCCAAGTGAGTTTTGGAGTTGATTGTGACACCTCTAAAAACCCACTTTTCTCTAATTTATATAGTAGGTATATAATTAGATTGTGATCCACTTATTTTGTAAAAATACAAAAAACAAACAAACAACTTTTACAGTGTGTTGCCACTTCATATATAAGGAAGATCTGGTTTCTTTTTTGGCCTTCAGTTTTTTTAAGATCATCCAAAGTTAAAGAAAATTGATTTGTTCAGTTTCTCTTGCTTGTGTGTTAATGATATCCCTTTAACATGAACATGAAGAAACTTTTTTTTATTTTACATTTCTTTTCTTTTTTTTCTTGATTTGACCTTTTATTTCTTTTTTTTTTTTACACTATATTTGTGCAATGTCCATTACTTCCTATCACATCCCTACAAGGAAGAGGGGACCTCTGCAGAAAGGTTTATCTTAGCCTGTTCTAGGCTGTTTACTATAAAGAGAATAGACAAGATAACAGGCAGTCAGATTTGCTCATGCTCAGAACTGACAGAATAAAACTTAGGTTTTAAAAATTCTCATTCTTATCACACTGAGGACAGGGGCTACACTGATAAGTGCTCATTTTGCAATAAAACAAGTAAGTTGTTTGTTGTTTCCCCCCACAATATTTATATTATATATTATATTATATATATATTTATATTTTTATGTTTACTTTGATTTAACATATTTGTTTTTTTACCAAAGGAGCACTGTTTAATATCCCTTTAACCAGTTAAAATGGAAGCTCCTCAAAAGTTTGGTAAACATCATAGTTATAATACATTCAAGACATATTGAGCTTTCCACAAAGTATGTCCCACTAGTTCTGTGTCGGATCTCTTGGTTGCAGTCTGTCATGTCAGTTAGCTTTAGAAAATCTAGGCAACGGAGTACAATGTTAATAATTTTTTTGTTTAAAATATTGGCAGTGAATAGCCATACCCAGTGAATAGCTATACCCAGTGAATAGCCATACCCAGTGAATAGCCATACCCAGTGAATAGCCATACCTTGTGACTAGCCATACCAGTGAATAGCCATACCCAGTGAATAACCATACCTTGTGACTAGCGATACCTTGTGACTAGCCATACCCAGTGAATAGCCATACCCAGTGAAAAGCCATACCCAGTGAATAGCCATACCCAGTGAAAAGCCATACCCAGTGAAAAGCCATACCCAGTGAAAAGCCATACACAGTGAATAGCCATACCTTGTGTTGACAATTTTAACATTTTTCTGCAGGGAGGAAGAGGTGATTTTGGCCTTAAAGGTGCAGGTGGAACAAAAGGAGTTAAAGGAGAACCTGTGAGTATTACAATGTGCAATGTAATAAATGTGCATTCTGTGTGGTAGTTTGTGTAATACATATGGAAATCATGTAACCTTTGTGCAATTGATATGTAATGAGTCATGTTAAGTGCTTGATAACTGTGTAGTGTATAATACATGTGTATGTCTTACAATTGTATAATATGTGTAGCACTTAAAGTTCAGAAATAGTAACAGCTTCTTTGTCTGCAGGGTGACCCTGGCCTAGCAGGAGAGCCTGGACCCCGAGGGCCGTCTGGGGATCCTGGAACCCCGGTACAGTAAACCCGAGTTGAGGATACACATACTGTATATTAACCATAGATATTGCTTTGTATACTTTGACTCAATCATATGACACATGTGCTTAGTCACATACACTGTATATACTGTGTAAAATATTTATGCCTTGTATGTTTTCTGTTTATATACTGTGCCACAAGCATTTATGTTGTATTAGCTGGTCATTTTTGCTATTATCTCTTCTTAGGGTAGTGCTGGTCCCCCTGGTGATCCCGGCCTAACAGTAAGTGCTCTGAACTAAAGTGAAATATATGACATGAGATGGGAGGTGGGTTGATAGAAAACATGGGGTAGTATGATACAAATGATTTTCTCATGAAGTAGGCACCTGACTTATCAGGAAGTATGATATTATGTAATATACATATTGTAAATCAGAAATCTACCTACCTTGTCCCCTGGTGTTCAAATAACAAATTAATTGACCCATTCTAGGTGTAAAGTGTCACTTGAATTATAAGCGTTCTACTCCTTTTATATTTATACCATTCTATTTCTTTTTTTTAGGACTGTGATGTGATGACATATGTTAGAGAAACCTGTGGATGCTGTGGTTAGTTGGCATATACAAGCATTAACACACACAGAGAACAGTATAGGCATATGTATAACTTCCAGAGCTGGCCATAGCAATTTTGGGGCCCTAAGCAGTATGACAGTATGGGGCCCCTACCCAGAATAAAATTGCCAAAGAAAAATGATAATGCACTATGCCACGCAGACACACACACACAAATATACACACACACATACACGGATACGTACACACATCACAATCTCCAAGCATTGCACTAATTACCAGGCTTTCAACAAAATTAACAATCACTAAAAGATCTTCAAAATCCTGATTAAAATGTCTTTCAATAGCTGAGCTGTTGCTAGAACCTAGTCAATAAAATGTAACTTGGTTTTCTAAGGCTGAAACTATAGAATAGCAGGTTTCTCACAGTTAACATAAGAGGCGTATTACTAGTTTTGTTTTTCTTTGTAGTATGTGTGTAGGGTGGCAAAAAAATAACCCACAATAATAATGCAATGGTCTGCCTTGTTTCTTTTGTAGGAGCATTAGATTTTGCACATCCCTGCATCTTTTACACAAGATCTGTACAATTAGACGAACCAGTGCAGGCCCCCTTAAGCGCGGGGTCCTAGGTGGCATCTTGTCGTCTCGCCCTAAGATCGGTATTCTATCAGATTTTGCTACCTTGTCAGAATCTGCTACCTCTGACTGCGCATGCTCTGTATTATGTAATCGCACTCCACATATGTTAAAAAGGAATGTGTGGAATGCGATTATGTAAATCAGCAGCATGCACACTGAGAGGTAGCAGATTATATATAATGATATATATATTTATCATTTTTATTTGTTTTACAGTATCGTCACATTGAATTTAAACTGTGCGGATGCTGCTGATTCACATAATCCCATTTCACACATTCCTTTTCAACATGTGGAGTGCGATTACGTAATACAGAGCATGCACAGTCAGTGGTTGCAGGTTCTGACAAGGTAGCAACATTTGATAGAACACTGACAACATCTACCCATAAATGCAGTAAACTCATAAAGTTGTGTATAAATAAAAACAAGTATACTGATATATGCACATGCCTGCACATTGCACGCTTACACATGTGCTTAGACATATACTTATGTTTTTTATTTATCGCTATAAAGTCTGTATACATTTTACTGACATTTGTGAAATGAGGTAACATTTCATTTCAAACATCGTCATACTTTTTTTTTTTTTTTAAAGTACTATTTCATTAAAGTGAGGCCTTATTAAGGTCAACAAGCTCAAGGAAACAATGTAATCACACAATAAAACTACTCCTAGGAATAAAGATTGGTTTAGTGTGAATATTTGTTTTCACTCACTGTTGTACTCTCATTCTCTCTCTCTTCCTTAGACTGCGAGAAGCGATGTGGAGCTCTGGATATTGTTTTCATTATTGACAGTTCTGAGAGTATTGGATACACAAATTTTTCTCTTGAGAAAAACTTTGTCATTAACGTTGTAAGCAGACTTGGATCTATGGCCAAGGATCCAAAATCTGACACAGGTAAGAACGGCTCAACAAAACTGCGTTATTGACTTTCCTCAAACTCACATTCTTACTCTTCAGTTTGTAACAGAAGCACAGGGAAATCATTTTGTAAAAATATTTGCTTTTATGTTAAATGTGATCAAAAAATTCTAACTCCATAACACAAACTGCTCACTAAACTGACTTTTGTTTTTAATTTGCCCATCTGTTCAGTACTTATGTCATTTTCAGTGCAATCATTGAGCTGACTGACAGCACGGTTCATATCAGTAGCTGTATATATTGATATTCCAAATGTTGTTATACAATTAGTGGTATAACAAAAACTCTGTCCCAGTGATATTAGCTATATTTTAAAATATAAGAAAACTTGAGCAATATTCAGCAATACCCTAAATGATGTTTGGCTATTGGCTCTGTCTTTAAGAGCTTCTAGAAGCATACCATTTTTAATCTTTGGCAAAATATATGCAACATTCGAGAAAAAAAGTTAAATCTATTTACACTGACAGGATGTACATGAATGTGTGCAACTAAGTCCCAGGACTGTGCTGTTTATTGGCTGACATGGTTTTATTCAGCACAGACACATCTATTTAAAAAACAAAAAAAGCAATGTAATACATTTTTAAACATTCTATTTTGGGTTGTAAGGATAAAATGTTTGGGTATTATCTCCCTTTAAATGATACCAATGTTCTTACTTTTACATTCACTTATAGTTTAGATTGCCATCTGAACATGCCTTATTAGGGCTGTCACTACCTGTTACTGATTCCTCAATATCACCTAGATTACGAGTTTTGCACTAAACAGGGTGCGAATATAACGCCAAAAAAATAACACCCTAACATAAACCCCAAGTCTAAACACCCCTAATCTGCTGCACCCGACATCGCAGACACTATAATAAAGTTAATAACCCCTAATCCGCCGCGCCCTGACATCACTGACACTATAATAAAGTTATTAACCACTAAACCACCGCTCCACAACATCGCCGCCACAAAATAAAATTATTAACCCCTAAACCTCTGTACTCCCACATCGCCGCCACTAAATAAACCTATTAACCCCTAAATGTCCGGCCTCCCACATCGCAAAACAC
>CAJPDP010385410.1:0-10190 GCA_905336975.1 Bombina variegata variegata
CAATAAAAAAGTGCTGTCCAGAGTACTGAAACCAAAAAAAAGCTTAGATGCCTTCTTTTTCAAATAATGATAGCAAGAGAACGAAGAAAAATTGATAATAGGAGTAAATTAGAAAGTTGCTTAAAATTGCATGCTCTTTATGAATTACAAAAGAAAAAATTTGGGTTCAGCGTCCCTTTAATGATAGACCTAAATTTGTTTTACTTCTTCTGGAATTACCCTATAGTTAATGTTAATTAATGCTATAGGGGAAAATGGAGAAGTTATATTATTCTCCAGTTTGTTATCCGTTACATAATCTCTAGAGAAAATCCAATCGGTCACTACTCAAGCAATAAATGCATAATTATAGAGCTGAAGGTTGGGTAGAGCACATCCCCTATTCTTCCTGGGTAAGGAAAGCTTTGATAGTGAAATTCTAAGTTTTCTATCCTGCCAGATGAATCTTCTCAGAGTAGTGTTAAAAATCCTAATATCTTATCCCTTTTCAGATCAGTGAAGTATTTTGAAGTACGTACAAAAGTTTCGGGAGGAGAATCATCTTATACAGGGCTATACGACCTGAGATAGAAAGAGGAAGATTTTGCCAGTTTTTCATAGTTTCTTTGGTTTTATTCAATGCCGGGAGGACGTTAAGGCTATAGCAGCTGTCTGGGTTAGAAGATATTACAATGCCCAAGCATTTAAATGAATCGGAAACAATTTTGAAAGGTATGTTTACAAATGACTCTTTAGTTTGCTTAATCCATAACCATTCAGACTTAGAAGTATTTACCTTGTATCCTGAGAACGAGCCAAATTGGTCAATAATTTATAAAAGCCTTGGTATATTAGTCTGAGTATATAATATAAATGAGAATATCGTTGGCGTAGAGAGCTATTTTAAGCTCTTACCTATCTTGATACCTTCAATTTGCTGTCTGATTAGAATAGTCAGGGGTTCAATTGCAACATCAAAGAGAAGAGGGGAGAGAGGACACCCCTGCCTGGTACCTCTTCCTAAACTTATGTCTGTGGATATCCTACCGTTGACTACCAGTCTTGTGCAAGCCTTATACAGAGTTTCAATAAATTTGAGGAACTTACCTCTGAAACCAAATTGAAAGAGAGTGAAGAAAAGATGATCATAATGAACTGAATCAAATGCTTTTTCTGCGTCAATTGAGATGATTGCCATGTCAGAGGTGTCCTCGCCCCCCCTCGCCCCAGCTTTTTGATCGTTTTGAGGTAGTCAATGGTGATAAAGAGTGCCTGTACTTTTGCAGAGGAATTTCTGTTAGTCAAAAAACCTGCTTGATTTTTATGAATGATAGTGGGTAGAAGAGTTTGTAGTCTGCAGGCCAAAATGGAGGTTAACAGTTTTTAATCCGGGTTCAACAGGGCTATAGGTCTATAAGAATCTTTCTTAACCGGATCTTTCCCGGACTTTAGAATAAAAGTAGTAAAGGAGGCAGAAAAGTTAGAAGAAGCCGGGTTACCTTCGATATACATATCATTGAAAAGCGTAAATAGGTATGGAGCAATTAATGGAGATAGTATTTTATAAAATTTGTTAGGCAGAACGTCAGGTCCTGAGGCTTTATTTAAAGGGAGTTCATGAATAATTTTAAAAACTTCTGCTTCAGAGATGGGGGTGTTCAAAATTGCATTGAGATCAAGTGTTAAAGTCGGGCAGGAAATCTTTCTCCAGAATTCGTTGCGCTCCAGATTATTTGATGGTTTGAGAGAGTAGAGAGCTTGATAATAGTCTAAAAAGATTTTTAGGGTATCTTCTGGCTTTGTATAGATTTTACCTTCATTTTGAAGGGTTTCAATCAAAACTGAACCTTTCTCTCTAGTAACTAGATTAGCAAGGAGTTTTCCTGCTTTGTTACCATATCTAAGAAGTTTAGCTTGGAATTTTAACTCTTTCTGGGTAGATCTATAAATAAGGAAAGTATCTATTTCCTTTTTGGCTCTTGTATATCTTGCCAATGCTTCTGGTGTCTTCTCTAACAAATAATGATTATATGAATTAGATAATGATTTCAGATTTTCTTTTTCCATCAGTTTATATTTCCTTGTTCTGTTGATACTATAGGCTAAGATCTCCCCTCTCTTCACTGCTTTTGCTGCTTCCCAGAAAACCGCAGGGCGATTTGTATAATCCTGGTTAAATTGAGCATATTCCTCAAATTTATGTTTAAGCCAGGTTTTAAAGTCAAAATCTGAGGCTAGATACTTGGGAAAGTAGAACCGGCCACTTTTAGATGCCGGATCCATCGGCTGGATTTCAAGAGATATAGGAGCATGGTCAGAGATACAGATCGGAAGAATGCCCAATATAATTCCTGATTTGCATAGTCTTTCATCAAGAAGAAATAAATCGATTCTGGAAAGAGTTTTGTGAGCCTTTGAAAGGCAGGTATATTCTCTATCATCTGGGTTTTGAGATCTCCATATATCCCTGACCCTTAAATTTCAAAATAGCTTAATGAAGGTTTTAAATTCTAGATGATCTCTTTTAGTTCTTAGATAGGGGGAATTTTGCCTCAGCCTATCTAGAGGATATTTTGGTGCCATGTTGAAATCTCCCCCCACTATCAGATAACCCTCAGCATAGGATAATATATATATATATAACTTGTAGTGTTTCCCAAAATATAGGGTTAAAAACATTCGGTGCATAGATATTACAAAGTGTGTACAAGGTTTTATTATTAGGTATCTCACCTCCGGATCTGTATTTATGTGTAAAATTTCATAATTTATCTTTTTCCCAAACAATATTGCAATGCCCCCTTTCTTTTCTGCACTAGGGGAAGAAAAAACTTCCTTAACCCAGGAACATTTGAGTTTAGATACTTCCTCTGACTTCAAGTGAGTTTCTTAGAGAAAGGCGATATCTGTGTTTGTTTTCCTTAAGTGAGATATTATTGTCTTTCGTTTAATGGGTGATGCGATACCACCAATATTCCAGGAGACCAACTTACATCCTCTTACTGTGTCCAACATTTAAAAAAAAAGGAGGAGAGAAAAAATAGGGGAAATCACCAAGATTGACCAAAGCGAAACATATTGTTTTTCTTCAGGGACCCATATTACTCTGAAGTTGTTCCTCCTAGAGCAATTCTTTAGGTCTTCTAACTTGTTCTGCACTTTTAGAAGATTAGAGTTCATAGCATTTAACTTGGTGTTATGGCCTCCTGAGAGGTCCTCTAAATCAGAAATTCTTTGTTCTGCCTCAGATAATCTATTAGAGAACTGACGTATTTTGTTTGTTAATAGCAAAATATCTTGCTTAATCTCATTCTTGAGGACATCAAATTTGGGGGTCAGGGCTTCAGATATACTTGAGACTAATGATTGTACATCAAGTGATTCATTCATATGCGGCGGGTTAATAGTGATAGGATGTATATCTGCCAAGATGGTCTTATTTTTCTTATCTCTTTCCCTAGCCGCCATAACTGAGGGTGAAGTTTTAGAATGTGCAGTTAGGAATTTGTCCATGTGGCCGTGAGTATACAGTGAAGATGAGGAGTACCAAGTACCCCAGATAGTTAGGGAAAACCAGGAGAATAAGACGGGGGGGGAAACCCCCCTAGCGAATTGTGGGTAAAAAAGGAGGAGTGAAGGCAGTGAGTGGAGACGTGGGGAAAAAGAAATGTGTGGGACTTAAAGTGAATGCTAGTTACATGCTTGTAAATTGTGCCAACTAGGCAAGAAAACAGAAAAGAAGTGGGAGAAAACAAAGACCACAAAAAGAGTGCTGAGAAAAGAAAAGAATTTCAGGATAGTTAAGGAGATTGGGAATTCAATCTAACTTGGTGTCGCCAAGGCAGACATTGGTGCAAAGAGCCATTTGCAGATGAATATCACGTCCCCACACTAAGTCAGGAACACTTTGTATTAATTAGAGAACCCTCTCTCTATCCTCTTATACCTCAGCAACTAAGATATGGTTTCACAGTAATACTGTATTAATGATAGAGTTATTGGAGTAAGGGGATTATTAGGTTAGATTTACACTTGTTATTTACTGCTTGGTGAAAGGGTCTCTGTTCAGGCCTGTATTATATGTACGACCCAGCTATACTTGCTAGATTAGTCAGTTCTGTTTTGTCTGAACTTAAAGAACAAACAGACTATATGCTACGAGGTCAGCGCCTCGGCTCCACAAGTTCTGGAAATTACTTAAACGAAAATACTTATTGTCTCTCCAACTTATGATATTGGGCCCCTCCTAATACAAGGGGAATTTATCCACTAACAATAAATAGACAATTTAACAATATTTAGGTAAGCAAATAAGCCCTCACAGAAAAAGAATGATTAAATATAGCAACAATACAACCAAGATAAATTGCGATAATTAGTACTTAGATAGTATTTTCAGAAATATTTTAGCTGAACAGGTTTTAGTGCAGTTAAAAAAAGAATATCCACTAGTATATCCTCTGAGTAGCGTAAGGAAAATATGTTTTGTTCTCAGGTATGCTATGTACAGCAAACTTATTGCGGCCAAGCCTATATTTTAAATACAACTCAGCTATACTTGCTAAAATATACAGTTCTATTTTGTCTAGAGTTAAGGAACAGACAGACTATATGCTACGAGATAAGCCCCTCAACTTCACAAGCTCTGAAAATTACTTAAACACTAATACTATTGTCTCTGCAACCTGTGATATTGGGCCCCTCCAAATGCAGGGGGGATTTATCCACTAGCAATACATACACAGTTTAATAATGTTTCAATAAGCAAATGAGCCCTGATAGAGAAGAAATAATTAAATATAGCAACAGTACAACCAAGATAAATTGCAATAATTAGTACTCAGATAGTATTTCCAAAAATAATTTTAGCTAAATTTTTAGCAGGTTTTAGTGAGATTACATAAAAAAAAAAGATATCCACTAGTATACTCTTCTGAGTAGCATGAGGAAAATAAGTTTTGTTCTCAGGTGTACTATGTGCAGCAAACTTGTTATGACACCCAAGCAATATACCAGTTTAAAGTTCCATGCCTCTGTGAGAGCCTAGAGTCAGCAGATAGAGAGGAACGTTCCACCCTAGGAGAGGGGTGTCAGCCAAAATCCATAATCGCCCCAAGGCGAATTTCAAACAGAGCCCTGGAAAAATGTGACAGGACCCAACCGCAAGAATCTGCAAGCTGGAGCAGCAAAGCACAGCCAAGGTCTCCACCTCAGCAGCAGCCCAGGGGCCCCCTCATGCAGCACCGGTGGGAGGGGGCAGGCAAACAGGGCGAACCGGCTTCAGAGCCCCAGCAGGCAAGAGTGCCCATGATCAGTCGACCCTGCGTCCGCGACGGGAACAAGGTATGGGCAGGCCCCCCCTCTCGCAGCACCTGTGGGAGGGGAGGACCACTGCAGTGCTCCCTGGTCACAGACAAGACCTCCAAAGTGCAGCCAGTCGGGGCCTCAGGACCACAGCAGGCCAGCGCCTAGAGGAACCAGGGCAGGCTCACCCACAGCCGAAGTCACACAGAGGAAGAAAATGTCAGGTAAGCCACTATGGCAGTGCAGAGATATCTGTCTTGTCTCGGCTATAGAAGCAGCATAGGTGGTAGTCTTGGTAAAGAAAGTTGCAGTCAACCCCCCTCGTGCAGTATTCGTGGGAGGGGGGGAAGACTAAGATACAGAGAGCGGGCTAAGCTTGATTGTAGAGCCAGTAAGAAGAGTTAATCTGTAATGTAGAATTTTAACTTCAACCCCCTCTCGCAACACACGTGGGAGGGCGGTGTAGCTTTGCAGTTCACAGATATTCCTCTGCCTAAGGGATGTGAGGCTGAGGGCATATTAAAAAAAAAAAAGAGAGAAAAAAAAAAGACAGGAACGCTCAGTCCTTCAATTTTCTGCTGTGCACAGCTTAGTGCGTTGGCATAGCACTGCTGGAGTGCCGGTAGCGGAGTAGAAATTGCTATATAAGCAGCCCAAGGTCCAGGGTATTCGGCACGAGGCTTCTCTGCCAACAGCTCTTGCTGGGAGATACAGAGCAAGCGTTACATGACCTTACGCTTACGCTCCTCCCCTGGAACTAGAGCATGCAATTTTAAGCAACTTTCTAATTTTTCTCCTATTATCAATATTTCTTTGTTCTCTTGCTATCTTTATTTAAAAAGCAGGAATGTAAAGCATAGGAGGCGGACCATTTTTGGTTCAGAACCTGGGTTATGCTTGCTTATTGGTGGCTAAATCTCAGCCACCAATAAGCAAGCGCTATCCATGGTGCTGAACCTAAAATGGGCCGGCTCCTATGCTTGGGTAAGAATATGTTTACATATGTAAATACTGTTATTTCACATGCATTATAGAAATCGTTTAAGTGCAGTGCAGGTAACATGTACTATAGCATCACTCTCAAAATACTCATTTATAAAATGCATTTTATTGATATAATGTTTCACCAGTATTTTATAATATTTTGCTATATCCACATTTTTTGCTCCTGTGCTTCCAGAACCTTAGTCACTTGAATTCCCTTTGCCCTATCCACTTTGCATTTCCAGGTTATACTTCCCCACTCCAGGTTCAAGGGATATAAAACAGTACTTCTTCAGTAACTATTTTTACTTTACTTTAGATTGTTTTAAAATAAAGCAAACACATTTGTTTTCTTGCAAAATAAGCACTTAGAAATTCTCAGTCTAGTCCCTGTCTACAGCTAAACAAGGAAGCGGACATTGCAAAACTTAAGTTTTAGGTCACCTGATTTTTTCAGCATAAGTCCTATATTGATCATGGGCAATAAACTGACTTGAGCTATTTTATGGTGTCTCCTAGCAACGCTTCAAAAGAAACACTTTACCTTTGCCTTCCTGTTGAGGCCTCCTCCTCCTTGAGGGGCTGTGACAGGAATTAAAGGACACTGAAGAAATGAAGTTAAAAAAAGGATTTAAAGGTAAATTCCTTTTAAAATGATGAATAACATTCGAATAGTCTAAAATTTACCATCTCTTTAAGTATAAGTCACTTCTTAGTGCTTGCAACTACAATGTAACAGAATGTTTAAAATCCCTTTAAGAATACAAATGTACTTACAGCATATATTTTTAATGTAATGTATGCTAATATGTGTTTTTACACAATAAACTGTCTACCCTTGTGATAAGTCAAATATAATATGAAAAGCAGCTGAATATAAAATGCAGGATACATTTAAAGGTAACATTTTAGAAGGAAAAAAAAATCCTAATGCAGAGACCTATCTGACACTCCTCATGCATCATTTTCTTATGGTTTTCTTCCTCATCAAATTATTTTTTTCACTCTCCCCTTTCACCTACTTTAGCTGCTTCTTTTCTCTCTCTCTCTCTCTCTCTCTCTCTCTCTCCTTCCACTGGCAAATAACCTTACTTGCTCCTAGACTGTTACCTGCAGTTACGACGTTTGGCTGGATTCTTCATGTACATAAAATGTAAGCATGTTGCTGTTATTTTACCTATTTACACCACAGGTATAAATTACCAACAAAATATTATTTTATATGCAGACAATTTATAAAAAAAAATAATAAAAAAGGTTATTGAATTTCTAAAAATATTGTAATACTTCCAAAAAGCATATATTGCATGACAAATTTATTCATAAAAAGTAAAACTTACTTTTAATTTCTTACAGCATAGATAGCCAATATCTCTATTTATAATTAAATATTATTCTTTTTTGTTTAGCAAATGAAGGGCTTGTTTCCATTGAGCCATTAAAATAAAGCAGTAATCTACAGAATCGGTCGACAGCTAAAAGTACTATAAAACAAATCAAAAGAAGGCGCCCATATCGAAAGTACAGTATTAAAAGACAAGTGTGGTAATTATATATGGACATTCACTCACATTTCTTTTTAAGCACTTTCAAGTGCTATACTCGCAGGCCAGCTATTCAAGAGTAGTCTCGCTAACTCGACTACCGTGTCAGGAACCAGATAGTAGGTATCCTTCTCATCTGCTAGCTGATACGACTGGATCCAAAGGAATGGTGTTAGTGTATCTTCATAATTACCAAAACCAAAGGTGTACAAAAAATGTTTGAATAAAAAGTTGTGTTTATTGTATCAAACACATAGACAGCGACGTGTTTCACAGTGACAAACACGGTTTCTTCAGGCTGATATAAAAACAAGAAGGATTAAACAAGACAGACAGGTCAGGGGTTAATACAGCACTCACTCTCACTCAGTAATAAGTAATTGATATAT
The DNA here is from genome assembly GCA_905336975.1 of Bombina variegata variegata. Classification (NCBI taxonomy): domain Eukaryota; kingdom Metazoa; phylum Chordata; class Amphibia; order Anura; family Bombinatoridae; genus Bombina; species Bombina variegata. The sequence goes on from CAJPDP010385410.1 coordinate 8,201, forward strand.
AAAATCATTCATATTTTATTATTATATATGTAGTAAAAATGGGATCGACATCCCTGAAGAACTTATAACTACCCACAACCACTTATATAACTACAGTTAAAAGAATAGCAGCCGCCAAACACTCCTCTGTTTCCTGGCCGATAACTGGAAACATTGGCGTCAGGTGGCTGGAGTGAATGAACGGCTGGATATCTAAAAGTGCAAAACAAATGCGTTTCGGCTATATCTTAGCCTTTATCAATGTTACACTTACAAAAGCAAAAATTAATAAGCCGAGGCTTCAGTGTGCAGGACTTTAAATATCCGTGTGCCGGTTGCCCACAACCAATCAGGAATACTTCCTGGACCTCCGCCTCCATTTCCACCAATCAGCATTTGGCTATATTCACGCCCATTGGTAGATGTGGTCTGAGTGGAGGAAAGTTGGACAATGCTCGGATAGCCTGCACATTTTGATTGGGCATAAATGTTTGTAAGCGCTAATTTCATTATCATCTGTAATGAGTGTCAATAATATTCAACTCCTCTCAGAGTAATAAATAAATATAAGTGTAATGTATGAGTTACTGCTGTCTTAGAGTAAAATTTAATAAAGATTGTTTCATATGTTAGTAATACTGCAGTACTTTCAATCCCATATAGTTATGTTTATGAGGTTTGCTAATGTGGCCGTGAGGCGGCCGAAAAATGAGTTTTTTGTAACTGAGTACAATATTATAGGTATGATTACTGTTGTAAATATAACCACTGCCTCTGTATTTGTATATTCGTGTTACACACTGTTAGTGCCTCTTTCTACAGTTAGCATCAACTCTTTTTACTAGAATAACAGACTGCTTATACTTGATATAGTTTGTGCTCCACTGATCCCATATCAGTTGTGAATAATAAAATATACTAATTAGTTGGAATGGAAACAGCGGAGTTAATTAAGTTGCATTTGGTATGATTTGTTTGAGTTGAGACAATATATCAGCAATTAATGTTTCTGTTGATATTATTATAAGTGTTATATATAGTTCACATTCACACTTAGTATGCCTGTAGTATATCTACTAATGACTGTTATACTTTGTACAGTTATACTTTGTTTTTAACATTAATGCTGCCGGGGGTAATTCCCCTTGTATATTGTATAATGCAGTGATAGAGCTACTGATGGGTATTACTATTCACTGAAAATGCACTGTTATTGCCGCATAGTGCGGTTTGCATTCATAGTCGGTCTTTTAAGTAGCAGTCTGTTTACAGACGTGATTGCATGCACAACATTGAGTTAGATTGTCATTGCCGCTTAGTGCGGTCCACATTTGCATTCGATAATTTTAAGTAACAGGCTGCTTGCAGATGTAACTGCATATGCTACTTTAAATTAAATTATTATTGCCGCTTGGTGCAGTCCACAAATCCACTTGTTATTATGAGTAGCAGGCTGCCTGTAGATGAAACTGCATACACAACTCTGAGATAGCTTTTATGTACTAGAGGCTGTTATAATTTGTACAGCAAACGCTGTTGTTAGCATTGATGCTGCCGGGTGTAGTTCCCTTTATACATTGTATATTGCAGTGATAGAATTACTGCTGGGTATTACTATTCGCTGAAATTGCAATGTTATTGTCGCTTAATGCGGTTTGTATTCACATTCAGTATTTTAAGTAGCAGTCTGTTTGCAGACGTGATTACATTACGGTCCACATTTACACTCAATAAATTTAAGTAACAGGCTGCTTGCAGATGTAACTGCTTATGCTACTTTGAATTAATGTATTATTTCCGCTTAGTGCGGTCCACAAATCCACTTGTTATTATAAGTAGCAGGCTGCCTGCAGATAAAACTGCATACACAACTCTGAGATGGCTGTTGCGTAAACGCTATATTGTAAGTTAAATCAATATTGAATTAAATACATTCGTCTCGCCATATGTATTGGACTAAAGTTCTGAGTATAATTAAAACTAAGTAGAGCTCCCCTAGCTCTACAACCCC
>CAJPDP010385473.1:0-12535 GCA_905336975.1 Bombina variegata variegata
TTGGTAACACTGAAAATCAGACACTTGTGCATATATCCCACACATGTTGTACACCACACATATATATAGTGTGTGTATATATATATATATATATATATATATGTGCGTACATATGTATTTATTTGTTTATATGTGTATATATTTCTGTAAATACATATATACACATATAAAATGCATAAATACATGGTCAAATACCTTGAAATATGCAATATAATTTTTTATAAATTTTTAATGTTTGGATGTGTTTTTAAAAGAAATATATGAAATTCATCTGTTCTTCACTTTTCTATTCAATTTTTATACATATATGTATATTCAATAGATAGATAGATCGATAGATAGATAGAAAGATGATAGATAGGTATCGATATATAAAAAAAAAATATTCATATATATATATAACATTTTCTTTTATGCTTTGGGTTAGCGTGCAAGCGATAACTAAAAGGCTTTTCTTTTATTCAGCGCGCCCTATAGAAGTCTATGGAGAGGAGAAGCTAGCGCAGTTGCGATATCTTAAGTCCTGAAGTTAGAGAACCTCGGTCTTTCTCTTGTGTGCTAACATTTTGCTTTCAACTTGAATAGGCCAATCTTTTTTTTACTTTGAGCTCAGTTTGCGGAAAGGGAAAAAAATTCAGTGTGCCAATTTTAATGTATCCCATAGTTGTTAATAGATCAAGACCACAGTTTTGAATCAAGTAGTGACCAATGCAAATCTTTACCTGGTGTTTTAAGCTGAAGCAGCTTTCTTTTTTGGCAAAGTGGAAGTGACAAAAGAGATAATATAGTTGTGAGTGACAACATTTCACCAATTCTTTCACTTTTGTGTATATTTTAGCATATGGGTAACACGTCCTTTTAAGTGAACAAATCTACATTTAGACATGTTAGGCAGTCATCATTAATAGAAATTTGTACTGACTAAAATTTTCTTTCAGATGAATCGTTCATCAGTGAAAAAAAAAAAATGTTTCATCTATTTGCTCATGTGGTCATTCAGAATTTGTTTCTCAACCAGAATTTATTCACCCACTATTTCTTATGCTGGGCCTCTTCATGGTAGCAAATAAGCTTTTGGATACTGAAATAAAGTAAAAGCAGTAGCCTACAAGCCAGCAGCAGAACAAAAAATTATCACCTTTTAAAATAATTTTGTTCAATGGGGCCAGGATGACAAAAAAACTAAAGAGAAACCTATATAATAGCACATGAATCAATCAACTACACGTGTATTGCTGGATCATTATTGCATAGAGTAAAAGCGAAACCTTTCTTCTCTGCCTAAAAAATTTATGGTTTTAACAACATAAATAAATCAATCACATTTTTTTGGTTGCACTCATTTATTTGTTCATTGACGATTTAAAGGGATCACTTCTTTATCCTACTGAAAAAAATGCAAAAAATAGTAAAAAAATCATTAATTGTAACATTCATCCAAAAATGAACATATGTCTAATTATTAATATTGTATCAATTACCCAGCAAGATTTAATTTTGTATCAACTGTGTATCGTTTGCTTTCACTGAGATCTGTGAAATCTTTACAATAACCCTTTTGGAAAACAATTCACAAGAAAAACTGATTTATCATGTGTTTAACCAGCTTTTCCTTTGACATTGCATACAAAACCCAGACACCTCAAACAGTGGTCCATCTAATGGATTTATATGACTTTAAAAATAAAGAATAAAAATCATTCAAGCATGTATACAAGTTCATTGCTTGGATCTTCTAATACATTAGAAATGAGATATGTGTGTTACTGCACTCTGACATCCAAGGGGTGAAAATATTTACTTACTGTCAGCTAGAGTGTGTATAATTCAATACTATAAAATCTGATTACAGCAGTACAAAATAATTGCACAACATTTTGTTAAAGAAAAATCATAATAGGAAACTGAAAAAAAAAGAATTTAATTGCTCCCATTTTTGTGCCAAGTTTGAGTCATTTTTTTATTGTGTTAAATATAAAATATAAAATACAACTGTCAGAGTGGCCATGGGGGAAAGATTTCAAGTTTTACAATACAATATATAATATATGCACATTTTATGTTCATTTATGTTAGTGGTACCTTGTATTTTGTTTCTGGCATATTCATCTAATATAAATTTAATATTTTTATTTATAATGCTTTCTTTTCTTTATTTTTTTTTTATTTTTTTTGTAGTTTTGTTTATAATTGTAGATAGTTTATTGTAAATTAAACTCCAAATGTATTGCTAAATGTCAACTCCAATGAGACTGCATTATTAATAATCACAATAGGCTTTTATATGCTCTAACTGATTTTGCTGCCTTTACTTAATGCTTTTCCTGCCAGAGGGTCTTGGAATACTACTTAACAAGCTCCATAAGGAGAAGCTAAGTAGTCATTAAAAGGAAAGAGAGAGATAGAACAGTTTTAAAATATCCTTTGTGACACCACGCACATTCTTTCATTAAATGGTTTTTGTGCTCAACATATTATAAAGCTATCAATTCCGCAATCTCAGTATAGAACATTAAGTTTAAGTGTTCTCTTTCCTAATGAATGTCCTTGAGCTTGATTTCAAATGTCTATCAATATAAATAAAATCATTCTCTGAAAGAACAATTAAATTATTAAATCATATGGATTTATTCAATTGATTATTTATTATGCAAGAGACTTTATTTTAAGGAGAGTTCTGTATTACGCCATTACAAGATAATACGTTTTATTAATTAAGGACTATAAGTTTTATCTTTGAGCTTAGTTTATCCTTTTAGGTCTTTAAAAATCTAAAAATGCTTAACAATGTTAAAAAAAATAGTTTTCTGTATTAGTCTTTTGCATGTTAAAGACTGGACGATTTACTGTATATAAAAGCTCGGAAACATTAGTTTTATCTTTGTGTTTAGTTTGTGATTTAATACTCATAGATTTTTACTTATCAGAAAATAGGTATTAGAAATGTTCTTATATTAATTTGTATAAAAAAATGAAAAAAGCCTTAAAAGAAGCTTACTTCTAGTTTAGTTAACGCTCAAGAGGGAGCGTTAAATACCACTCCACTTGTAATATGGCCTATAGTTTGATATTTAATTAATGTGTGTTATTGGTTGATCTGTGGGTATTGAACATTTATTAAGCGCCTTTGGCTGTTGAATTTGAAGTATCTATTTTGTTGTTGATATTTAGTCAGGTGGATTCTGATTGTCAAAATTATTGCTTACTATATATTGTATGGCTGAGGTAATTTATATCTGACATTTTTCCAATGCACAAATTATGATATTAATGGCATTGTGATAGTTCTGATGCTAAAAAAAATATATCTGGAGCTGAAAAACACTATTGATTAGATTGGTATTGAACCCATAGTATATTTTTAATGATTCATTTTAGATAGTTAATTCTATTAATGCATCCCATAGAATGTTTAAATGAAAAAAAATATATATTGTTTTTACAGTTGACATTACTTGATAGTCTAGTAAAAAGTTTATAAGTGAAAAGTTTAAATATTTTAAACTACTCTTAAGTGTTAATAGTTAATATACATCATTACTGGTGGGTTATCACATAACTCAAAAACTGTGTCATGAAACATCTGCTGAGCTATATAAAAGAGATTACCTAAAAAGCTGTTTTTTTCACCAAGGTGATCCAGTTGACACAGTAGCTTTGCACAAAATTGTAGAAAATAAAATAAAGGTGTTCCTCATAGTTTCCAAAGTACAAATAAGTCTGCAACTTTTAGATAATTATGTCTCATAACAACTTATTGACTGAACACCCAAAATGCACTGGTTTGCAAAAAGTACATAATGGTAAAAGCATTTTATATATATTCACTTAAAGGGATGTATTAAAATAGGCTGGATTGAAAGGATAGCTGGTTTGTTAGATTAAATCAATTATTAACCTATTTTAAGCCAGCTTGCTTTGTGTCATTTCAAATGGCTTTTATGCCCCTGGCACTATGTACTGCCCTGCAGAATACTAGGAAATTAGTACTGTATAGAAGCATGTATTTAAACCCAAAGATAGATAAATAACATATAAAATATATGATAAATATAATCTTCTAGGAGGCGCTCAAAACCAAACCAACACACAGTGAAAATATGTGACATAAAATATAAAAATAAAAGTAAGATATCACACAATATCTATGGCGAAAAAAGGCTCAGTATGTGTTGATGATATTGTGGGGATCAAAATCTTATTGTCCCATTAGCCCACAGATCATCTCAGAGCAGATACACAACTACGGAATGTCACTCAATAATAAAATACTTAGTGTTCCGATTTCCAACTTTGGCAATGTCCCACAGGTACAGGTTATGATGTGCAGGTGAGTTAGGCAGCTCCCTTACTTCATTCAAGGAAAGAAGATCTACAATATAAAAAGCACAGAAAGAGGCGCCAATGGTGCAGATCAATAATGCATTTTGGGATGTCAGTACTGGAGATGTACACAAGGTACTCACTTGTAAGAAAGGCATTTATCATATATGGAGAAACAATGCAACGCGTTTCTCAGTTAAAACTGTTTCATCAGGCATGTTAAACACATATTCTTCTGCCCTTAAATAGGGCTACGCTACCAACAGGTGTAATAACCCCTCCCCTTCCTAACATATTCACTGAACAATAGAAACCCTTCGTTTCTACACACCCACCTTGCTGTATCCGTATTTGCAATAATTTTGTGGATACATGAATAGTGTGATTTTTGAAAAATAAGATCTCCTATTTGTATTTGAAGGATTGGTCATAGAAGTAAAAGACTTTGTGTATTCCCTGAACAATAATAATATGGGTATTAATTTTACTTTTAATATACAGGAACACACCATTGAATTTTTAGATGTAGTATTGGCCTGGGGAAATGATGACAAAGTCTGTACGTCTACTTACTTCAAGCAAGTAGACTGCAACAATTTCTTGCATTTCTCCAGCAATCACCTCACCAGCTGGAAAACTAATATCCCCTACAGCCAATTTTATAGAATCCGGCGAAACTGCAGTTCTCTAGAAAAATATAATGAACAATCAGAGATATTGAAAGAAAGATTTAAAGAAAAAGGTTATCCCCTTGAGCTCATAGAAAAAGGTTGTGATAGAGCAAGGTCTCTTGATAGAGGAGAACTTCGAACCACTGAGAAAAACCACTAAAAAGAGCAAAAAACAAAAAATTTAGAGGGACAACCTTTATTTGTTACTCAGTATAATTCCAACCAAAAGGCAGTTAGCAAGGTTCTAAAGAAACATTGGCCAATATTATTGAGGGATCCCATTCTTAAGAAAATATTAGCCCCACAACCTAGAGTAGTATATAGGAGGGCTCCCACTCTGAAACAAAAATTAGCACCAAGCAAAGTGGTTATGTCCAGGAAATTAAATATTAGTGGAAATAAAATAAAAATAACAATACATTAATTTCCCAAAGAAATCCAATGAAAAAGGACACCTTCAAATGTGGCAAAAAACGTTGCCACATGTGCAAATATTTTACACACGGGGCTACTCAACTTACCTCATGTACCACAGGAGAAAAATTTCACATTTTAGGACGACTATCTTGTGACTCCACCTACGTCATATATGCGCTCACATGTAAATGTGGGGTGCAATATATAGGACGTACTTGTAGAAAGATCAGAGTGAGATGGAGCGAACATTTGAGAAATGTGTTATGCAAATCACCCAAACATAGTGTATCTAGACATTGTTGTCATGAATATACCCCAGGAAAATGCCAGCATCAAATTATTCCATTAGAAAGTATTCCCTACAGTTGATTCCAAAATAGGTTCCTTAAACTGAGACAAAGGGAAACTTATTGGATCTTTATCTTTTCCAGACTTTATTTTCAATGGGGTTAAATGAGGTGATAGACTCAGCTGTCTTTGTCTAAATTTGGATGGAGATTTTCTGATTTGCAAACATTATGTATTTTGTATTTGACAATCCAGCTAGGTAATGTCATTTTATAGGGTCATTTGGTATCTTATTTATTATCATTTTTTGTACACCCCAGTTTTTCCATCCACTTTGCTGTATTAATACCCATCATGGTTATTAAGGGTATAGTCCTTATATCTTATGGACATAAGTTTATATGTGTATGTTCATTTACATATACTTTTGTGTTTGTTTTTATATATACACATATATGTGCAAAGTTCTTCCACTTCTGTATATATAACTTTAATCACTTGATCATTTCTTACCAAACTTAGGCCGATATACCAACATAATATTGGTGCCACTATGTTGGTTGTTAATCAGTCTTTTTTGGGGTTTAACTTGATATTTAGGCTTATCATCTAACACATAATCATATACACAATATATATCATCACCATTAGTAATTATATACACTATGGGATCTTATTTGGTCCTATATAGATATACCTCACATAGTCCTGACATTCTTGTATGTTTCGCATTAGTACACTAGTTATGTGATCTTAATAGAGATCAAGTATAAGCGTCACAACAATGATGCCACCATCACATCCAATCTTTTCTTACACATATTTGTGGCATTTATTTTTATTTTTGTTGACATTTTCAGTAGTATGACTCTTTCCAAATTGAATAAGGTTTCCACTACATTATTTAGTTCACGCATATTCATATATTTCACAAATAATATGCACATCACTCATCACACACACGGCCATCGGAGGTCCTATATTTATTATTTTTTTACATATAGGATTTTTATATAGCGAAGAGTATGCTGCATTAAGCACTGACATGTTTGCATTGCAATACAAAAAGTGGGCGTAACATACTGACCCATTCACAACCTATCACTTCATGGCAGGCATAACCTTTTGCCATATTGTATATTACAGCCACTCCCCAGGTAATTCATTGGGTACAGAAAGTGGGTGATGGCTCTTACGTAACTTTGGTCAATTGACAGATAGATCTAACCTATTCCGTTAGAGGCTTTTTATGACGTAGTTTAATTGACACTGGCCGTGACCAATTAAGATTGAGATCCAAGTCCCAGTGGTAATATGAGGGATTGTTATAAATTGTTTAAGATATACACATTGATAAGCTGATGTGAGCATTCTTTTATACACATTGAGGGCACTACATGCAGTATAGATGCGGGTTCTGTTATTTTTCAAAAATCACACTATTCATATATACGCAAAATTATTGCAAATACGAATACAGCAAGGTGGGTGTGTAGAAACAAAGGGTTTCTATTGGTCAGTGAATATGTTAGGAAGGGGAGGGGTTATTACACCTGTTGGTAGCGTAGCTCTATTTAAGGGCAGAAGAATATGTGTTTAACATCCCTGATGAAACAGTTTTTACTGAGAAATGCGTTGCATTGTTTCTCCATATATGCTCAAGATTGTACTTGCACAAGCATGAGTTGTTTTTAAACTTGTTTTAGAATAAAACGTCTTTATGTTTTTAAACTCTCAGTGTTAAGTATTTATCTGTGAGCCTACGCTACCTATAGGGTGATTTATCCCTATTCCTGGTCGACTTTATGCATTCTTGATTTGCTGGTTTCCTGCATCCTGGATATCCACCTGGAAAGTGATCAGCTAGCGGGACTGCTGTAGAAATCCAGCCTGCCTCTATGGGCATGATTGAATGCCTTTCTTACAAGTGAGTACCTTGTTTACGTCTCCTGTACTGACATCCCAAAATGCATTATTGATCTGCACCATTGGTGCCTCTTTCTGTGCTTTTTATATTGTAGAAGCTTATATTTGTAGGTTATTGGTAAACATCTTATAAAGAAAGAAAAATAGCTTTAGGTAGATGTGGATGTATTTAGTGTAAATGGATAAATAATTCGATCAAGCTTATTTTATAGGGACTAGAAAGTTACTTTAATAAACTTGAGATGTGTAATGCGTAGAGATTTTTCCTATTTCACTATATTCAATTACTTAAATATAAACAAATCTCCATTGTAAATTCTAGCTAATAACAAATTATTATAGGTATATACCATGAAAAGATAATTATATTATAATTTCATTTCAATACACAGTGGTATGACACATATGTAATTATTTAAGATGGTAATAAATGACATTGTAATGAGGGACTATTTCTGAGATTTATATAGACTGATTTTCAAATATAAAACTGTACTAAAAAATAGATTGAATATATGTATAGGAATTCTACATTCTTCAGATGCTTATGATCTCAATCTAATTGATATATTAGACACTTTCTTATACATATGATTTAGATGATGTTATGATTGAATACACTTTTATCAATAAGAACTTTAAACTTTAAACAATGTCAATTTGTTGATATGTTGAATATTTGATTAATTATAGGCCAGATTACAAGTGGATCGCTATTTAACGATCCAGCTTGAGCGTTAAATGTGCTAGAAGTAAGCTTTTTGCGTGCATTGAATTGCACTCGTATTACAAGTTGAAAGTAAAAAGATATTGCTAACCTGATGCGTGATAACATATTCCCCCATCAAAGTCAATGGAGAACAAAAAGTAAAAAAAAAAATAATACCCTACTCGTGCGCAAACCTGATCGCATATTCTCAAGTGCGCTAGCCTGACATGAAAATATTAATATTTCACCTTCCAACAAGCATTCATTTTAATCATGCTCAAGCGTTTGTATTTATTTCCAACTTGTAATATGAGCGCAAAACTTGATGCATGCAAACACCTGCGATAAACCCTTAACGCTTGTGTGTAACAGTTAGCACTCCACTCGTAATCTGGACCTATATGTTTTACTCCTATTTTTTCTAAAATGTGATAAATATTGTCTGTTGTGCACAATTGCTGTGGTTTTAATATTCTTTTCATTAAATGAAAATGTGTGTTTGTCTCAGACAATTTTTTGTTATTTATCACTATGGCAATAGTCACCCCAGGAATGGTGCTTTGAAAGTGCTGATAGCAGAAATATTTTGTTTCTATTTTGGCAAAAGAGTGCATAATGAATCTCCTGATAGTTTGCTTTGGAAGATGACACAGGCAAAACTTGCAGTAAAAAGTTGTTTTAAAGCTGGATAGCTAATAATGCCAATCATATTTTAAAAAAGTTACACAAATCTGTGATTCAAGTACAATTGACATTTAAACTTTCAGTTGGGAAGTTAATAGAAACATTAATCTCTTTTACTCAATAATTTCTATTAGTGCTTTTTTAGATTAATTGCCATCAACAGTAACTATTATAGATTATTTGTCACAATTTTATAAAACATGCAAAATCTGATATTTTTGGCCCATATATTAAAATGCAGGTGGACAGCTTCTTAACTTGTGAAGCTGTCCGTCTGCCTTCACCACATATGGGCAGCGGATCTGTTCGTCCACTGGCCCGTATGTATCATTGCACACTCCTTAATTTGTGTGACCAATCGCATGAGTGAAGGGACTGTCAATCACCGTGAGCAAGCTCTCAGGGATTTCTCTTCACCACCTCTGAAGTGGCGAAGAGTGTAAGAAGCAGCGATCTAATGACATTGCGGGAAGCAGACTCGTATGTGCAAACCCGCGCAGCAAAGGGCTCCGGAGCAGCTCTCGCTGCTTCGTACATGGAGCCCTATGTGTATTTTTCTTTTCCAAATATTGTATTGCTCTGTATAATATTGCTTTGAAAAGATGTAATATGAAATATATCTTTAAAAGCAAAAATATTCAATCTTTGAATCAGTATTTGAATACGACAAATAGGTTCAAATTCTATTCAAAATAAAATTCAAACTTTTATCAACAACTAAACTGCAACTCTGTCTTTTGTATACTAATTTTGTCTACATAAAAAAGATTTTATTTCATTTTCCCCAAGTGTATAAGTATAGGTTTGAGCAAACGCATTTACTTTCAGCTATGTGTAGCATGGCTTGGGCATGATATGGCAATATAATAATAATAATTAATAATTTGCAGTGCTAATGTTGCAGCTTTATTTGTGTTTATATCACACAACTAGTAGCCCTAACCAACACTTATCAGCATTGCAATAACAGAGTGGGGGGTTTCCATGTGGAGATTTGTAAAGGTTATATTTTTTGGATGTATTAGCAATATGTGGGAGATAATAGAGATGTGGTTTTCTGTCGGGGTATAGTGTAAAAGAGGTGTTTTGTTTTGATAGCAAAAGGACAGGGTGGTAGATAGGGTCAACATTGGTTTGGGGACTGTGACATTTTCTGATAGGGATAACTGTAGTTCAAGGGGAAATTGTGATTTTAGATTATTTATTATAATTTATTATTTATCATCCTCATTGATTTTCTTCTACCTGAAAAAAGGTTATATGACTGCTTAAAACAGTTGAAAAAAAGCTGCACGATGTTGCATAAAAATGAGTGTATATTAAGATGGCGGGCTTCCTTACATGGTAATTACAGTCATAGGATATTATCTGTGTTATGTTTTAGATGCCCCCACATAAAACATTAGGGGCCATATTACAAGTTGAGCACAAAATATTGATTCTGCAAAAGCGACATTTGCTCTCAATTGAATACCAGCGCATGCAAATGTACGCTGGTATTACAAGCGAGGTGATATTCTGAACGTGACCTCACGTTCGCAATGCACAGAAGCATTGCGCTCAAAAGAGTGTGCTTTCATAGGCGTCAATGGGAGCCTCGTTCTCAAACACGGCATGAGAACTAGCGCAGGGAAGAGGCAGCAGATTGTAAATATACAGTATATGTATATGCTTATATACATATATTTATCTGTTAATATGTGTAAATACACTTATTAACACATAAATATATGTGTATAAGCATATACATATATATTTACTGGGGACACACAGTTCCCTTAGACCGCAATGTAAAGACAGTTTTCAGTGCCGTTTTTTTTCTAACACCACACACCTGCCACTTTTAACCCCTAAAAACTGCTTATTGCAGGGGTTTTTTTTTATTTTTTATTAAAAATACTCTTTTACTTTGATTATTAATAGCTACACTACACATTTTTTTTTTGGGGGGGGGGGGCAATTGGGGCAAATTTAAAAAATTCACCAGAGATCTGATCTCTGGTTAATTTTTTGAGCGCTAATTGCTACCATGAGCTGGGGGTAGCAATAACCGCCACTTGTAATGGTTGTTTATTTATTGCGTGCCCGGAAATAGGTGAATTTGCCCATTTATGGCACGCAATAAATTAGCATTTCACTTGTAATCTGGCCCAGTCTTTTTGTATTACTTAGGAGCTGCACAGTCCTTGAACCCACTCATCTTTTTTGTGTGAGGTGGCTTATCTGCTCCTGTTTATAGTTACAGAGCTATTGCTCTCTTAGTCTCTTGATAACAATAATGGCTTACAGGGATTGAGCTCTTTATTCGCAAGATCTATTTTAATTTGTGCCATTAACTAAGAATTCCAAGTTCTATATTACTTGAATATTGTACTAAGGCTAAAAGAGTTACCAATGTGAAAAAAATATGAGCTGTGTTATCAACATAACCTCCAGTAAAAATGCATCTATTGATGTCTTCTAACCAGTCTTGCTTCTTCATATTTACCATAATGACACAGTGTTAAAAATTACATTTCTTAATACAATACATATCTATTGATGTCTTCTAACCAGTCTTGCTTCTTCATATTTACCATAATGACACAGTGTTAAAAATTACATTTCTTAATACAATACATATCTAATTCATTCTGAATAATACAAGGCATGACAGATTGAATATGGAATTTCATTCAAGTACAATCAGCGAGTTGACAAATTACATCCATAGTTGAATTATACATTTTTGAACCTCATATATTTCCTTACATCTGACAGAAAGCTTGTTATTGTAATATTGCTTTAATGACAGTTAGTATGATGCCTACCCCTGATTTATTCAAAGGTAGGATCAAGACTGCTGCCTCATATTATTCCCAACCATAACCTAATTTTGTATTTGCTATAGGAACTTTCATTAAATCAACTCCTTTTTTTAAATTATCCAAGTGATTTCTATTTAAAATTACACTTATTTTTAACCTTTTGTTTTCAAAAAGATCTGTATAGATTTTCTGTTTTGAAGACATAGCTACATACCGCATTTAAATATTTCTTTGAAGACAGATAAAGCACATTGTGGCCAAGATTACAAGTGGAGGCTAAATATCGCTTTCATGAAATCAATATTTGCGCTCCACTGTGTAATACCAGCACACGCTAATGTGCTTTGGTATTACAAGTTCACAGCAATGCAAAAGCGACCTCCCATTCACATTGCTGGGAAGCATTGCACTCATGAGAGCAGGCTTCCATAGGCTCTTAAGGGAGCCTCGTTCTGATGCCATCAAAGATCTGGCATCAGAACTTCAGCGAAGGGGGTAAGTAGCGCAGCAATGGCAGCAATTTTAAATATGTCTGAATATGATTCTATAGTTATACATATATATTGTGACCTGGGATCTTGGAAACACACAGTCCTTAAAGCTGGAAACACCACACAAGGTTGTAGCTTTATAAAATACAGTCTGTTTATTATCAGGTCTGGCAAAAACAGGCAAAATAAACATAAACAAAACAAAAGAGGCTTGCTCCA
>CAJPDP010385603.1:0-10715 GCA_905336975.1 Bombina variegata variegata
TTAAAGGGACAAGAAACCACAAATTTTTATTTTGTTATTCAGACAGGTCATTCAATTTTAAACAGCTTTTCTAATTTTATTATATTATCTAATGTGCTTCATTCTCTTGGTATGCTTTGCTGACATACTGGAAGCTAGCTGCTGATTGGTGGCTGCACACGTATGCATCTTGTTATTGGCTCACTAAATGTGTTCAGCTAGCTCCCAGTAGTGCATTGATACTCTTTCAACAAATAATACCAAGCAAATGAAGCAAATGTGCTAAAATGGAAAGTTATTTAAAATTGTATGCTCTATCCGAGTCATGAAAGATAAAATTTGAGTTTTGTGTCCTTTTAAATGCTAGTACATGAGGAAAAGTAAACTGTTCCTGCTTCTCTGGGTAGGGTGGAACAAACACAGTTTTCAGGGGCACTTTATAGAAAAGCAAAGAAAATAATGAATGCATATTTAAATGTTGTTATAGTGTCACTAATTAAACATCTGAGGATTACATTTTGAATTTCATGTCCCCTGTTAGATATCTTGACAACCATAGGTTTGTTATAGGTAGATCCTAAAATCCCAATAGAAAGTCTTTAGAAGAGGATCTTGAGCTTTTAACAAATTGCAGATTGTAGTCTTATCTTTATGGATGTGCTACTTCAAGTAGCTTATTAGCTGTTTTTTTACAACTTAAATAAACTTCAGCTGTGCAAGACTTATATAAAGGATGGATTTACAAATCACTTGTATATTAGGAATAGGCACTTTTGAGATTTCTCTCCATATTGGTGCAGCACACACAAGTTTAGATGCAGTACAAACCACTTGGCTGTGAATATGCCCATATATCTCCATAATGTTGTGAAGCAGAAGTAACAAATACTATAGCAGGGGCTTAATGTAAGATCTAACCTGACTTTATGCATCAATAAGTTTAAAATGTACCGCAGAAACCATTTCCTAGAATTTACAGGCATAGAATCTCTAAGTTTTTTTTACATAGAAGATTAAAAACTTTTTTTTATTACTTAATATGATATTAAACATCTCTTGCTTTTGTGAAAAAAAGTGTGCGTGTTCTACACAATCCCAAAGAGACCAAAAAACTAATTCTGTAATGTGTGAATGCAAAAGCAAATGTTTAATATCCTTTCAAATGTGTTACTCTGGGTTTAACACTCAAGCATTAAAGGGACATTCCAGCCAAAAGATGAATCCACATGGATGCATTTCAGTTTTAAATAGAAGCATTTTTTGCAATATACTTTATTACCAAAAATGCTAAGTATGCACCGTGCACCAGCATTTTAAACACAGCACATGCTCAGAGAGCCTAAGGGGATTTTATCATCTGGTAATTACTCAATTTGTTAATTGCTGACATGATACAATCCCCACTGGTGCTATGAGCAGATGCAGTATTTAAAATGATTGCATATTGAGAAAATCTAGCTATGCATGTGCAGATAAAAATGTTAACACTAAAACAATGATAACTTTTTACTAGAAGCATGTTTGCCAATACATGTATATTACAAATATGTTTCTATCATATATGTGCATTCCTTTGACCGGAATGTCCATTTAAGAAGCACTTATCGTACTGACCTAGAAAGCTAATAAGCAGGTTTCGTATCCAATTCTTAAAATGCTCAGCTGATTTTAATTGACAGACTAAAGTTTTAATTACAAAGGAGTCAACCCCACTTTGGCAACTCCCACCCCTATTAAATGCAGAACTTTGAATGGGACAAAGTGGAAAGTAATAATACAGAAGACTTACAGGTTTTTTATTTCTACATCTACTACTAACTGACAATCATGAAATTGATGTGTTGTCATTCTAATGCAAACATTAACATATCTTACAGAATAAATACAGTGTGAAGAGAAAATAGCTAAGTTTTATGAAGGGAATATGAGAAACGTAATATTAGATTGAATAAAGTTTCTTGCCCTAAAAAGCGAATGATTAATACTTTTTGTTAAATGGGATTTTGCATGGGATTTGCAGTGTGGTAAAATAGCTTAAATCATTTGATGGTTTAAGGAATAACACCTGTAAAGGTGTGTTCTATTTTATAGTGCTGCAAAATCATTTGTGATATTTTATTTCATGCAAAATATTTTTAGAGTAAAAGCAAACATTTTAATATGCCAGAAGAAAAAGGACAGGATTTATGATGTTACTTACAGTAATGGACCAACCAGTCCAATGTGCTATTGCACTGGATGGGACACTGGATGGGAAACATGAATTTATTTCTTGTGTAAGTTGTTTGCTGTTGAATCTAATTAATCATCTACAACTCACATGCAAAGTTTATAAAACCTCTCAGTTACAGTATGCAATTTGATTCCTGAAGTAGGATGTGTGTACATTCAGGTAACTTGAGAAGAGTGAACATAAAATTATAGCTTTTTTAAACGTAACTATTTTGTTAGTAGAGATTTTAAAATTATTTTGCTGGGGATAAGAGAAAATTAAACTTGCATGATTCAGATAAATTGTGTAATTTAAATACACTTTTAAATTCAATTCTATTATGAAATTTGATTTGTTCACATGGTATCCTTTGTTTAAAAAAATATGTTCATGTTCTCAGCAACAGCAATGCATTTGTGGGAGCTACACACATTTGTCTCTTGTCATTGGGTCACCAAATGTGTTAAACTATCTCCCAGTAGTGTATTGCTGCTCCTAAACCCCTTCCCGCCCAGACTTATTTGTCTACATCGGAACAGAATTCTGATGTAAACTAATAAGTAAAAAACTGAAATCATACAATCGTTCATACGATCGTGTGATTTTAATGATAGGTTTGTGTCAGGGGGAGTGTCTATAACCCTAGTCATGCCCTCCAGCCCACAACCCCATTCAGGAAGCGCCTTTGGCTTCAGTATAGTCAAACGGCGATGACGTTCTATCTTTTGATCTTGCACAACACCTTAGAAGCTTGTGATTTATGTGAGAAGCAATCAGATCTATGTCCTGTAAGCCCCATTTGACCACTAAGCAATAAAAAATGTCCTAATGTAGAGACCACTCTCTTAGATGGACAGATTGACTGCTGAGATGATCCACCTCCCAGTGGTTCACACCTATTGCCAATATGGAGCAATGATTCCTCTCTGCCTAAGACAGAGTCTGAGCATGACCAGTGGACTGCGGGTACCACCATTGATGATTTATGTAGGCTAATGCCATGATATTGTCTGACTGGAAACAGATACAAATTTACTCCTTCAATAGAGGCCAGGGCTGAAGAGCCTGAAGAATAGCTCAAAGTTCCAGAATGTTGATTGGTAACCTCGCCTCAAGAGGAGACCAAACTCATTGCTCTCTTCAAGGAACTCAGACTGACCCAAACCTTAAGGACTGCCCCAAGCTTTAAGGATTGGCACAACAGACCAAGACTGATGAAGGAAGGATGCCCTCAGGGTCAAAGAAAGATTTTGTGTCCCCAAGAAAATGATTGTCTGATGGAGAAATCCAAAGCAATCTGTTCTTCCAAATGTAGATAATTCTTTAAACACTAGGGTAGCCTAGACAATTAAAAGGGTCTAAAGTGAAAATGGGGGAAAGGAACTGTGTCTGAAGCTGATACCATAAGACTCACTGCCTCCATGCACTGAGCTACTGATGGAAATGGAGCCCTTTTTAGGGAGAGACACATCTTCTGGATCTTTATTTTGCGATGTTCCGTTAGGAGCTAGATCCATAAGTTTTTGAGTCTATTATAACTCCTATAATTGCTACCCTTATATCAGGATATAATGAGCTGTTGGCTACATTAATTCTCCAACCATGGTCTTGAAGGAGGACAGAAGCTTGTGAGTATGAGCAATAGCTATTGACAGGGAATAGGCTAGCCCTATTATTTCGTCCAGGTATGGTGCAACTGTCATGAATTCTGATCACCACCAAGATTGTACCCAACACAGAGTGACAAGCTGGCAGAGTTTTGCAGACATGCAAACCTCAGGAACTGAGTGTTATCCCTATGTATAGGGATGTACAGATATGCAACCTTGAGCTCTATAGTAGCCATAAACTGACCCTCTTAGATCAAGGATAAAATTATACTTATACAAGTGGAAACCCTGACAAATATGTTAAGGGCTGTTAAATCTAGGACAGGACTGTAAGTCCCTTTTCAACAATAAACAGATTGGAGTAAAACCCTTGACCTTGAGGCTACACTGGTACTAGGATTAATTATTTTTTTGAGATGCAACTATTTTCTTTTTCAAGATGACTATTATCTACAATTGCAGGGTACAGCGATGGGATCCAATGTCTCCCCAACTTACGCTAATATATTTATGAACATCTTTGAAGATTTGTTTTTGAAAATTCTCTCTTCATTCTATGTGGTTGCCACATTTTTGGCATTTGGCTGGGCGACATTGGGTCCCTCGACTTTGTGGATCAGTTAAATGGGGCCACTGCACATATGAAATTTAGCCTGACCTTCAGTGAGGAGAAAGTTTAGTTCTTAAATTTAGTTTTCATCCTGAATCCCTAAAAAAGTTTATCAGACTGATTTATTTGTTAAGTCGACAGATAGAAAAAATCTCCTTCACTTTAAAAGTTTTCATCCTGAATCCCTAAAAAAGTCGTTGCCCCATAGTCAAATGTTAAGAGTCAAGAGGATAGTCTCAGATGAATCACAAGTAGATATCAGATTTAAAGAAATGGGAAATAAATTTATAAATAGAGGTTATCTTATAGATTTAGTGGATAAGGAAATAGCTGACATATCATCTTTGAAACATAAAAACATGTTGGATTTGTCACAACCTAAAGTTAAGAACAAACTTAATGATGAACGCTTGGTTTTTGGGACTGGGTATAATGATTTGAAATTCTTAAAAGCCTGAAGAAACATTGGCATATTTTGGGCATATGTAACCCATCTGTAAGGGAATTTCAAACTCCATTTATGCCAGCATTTAAGAGAAGCATTAATCTCAGAGACAGATTGGTAAAAACCGATATTGGTCCCTTAAAGGGTAAATGTCAGACTTATCTAAATGAAAAAAAATCAGGGTTGCTATCCTTTTTTAGGATGTTCAAGCTGTAATAGCATGATTAAAGGTAAACATTTCTTTCATCCCAGAACAGGGAAAAAATTAAAATTAGGGGTTTCTTTACCTGTACTACTACCTATGGCATTTACATGCTCAAATGCCCTTGTGGGCAGAGTTATATTGGAGAGACTACTAGAATGGTCTGCGATAGGATAACTGAACATAGGTCTGATATTCAAAATAAAAAAATAAAAAAACTTGGTAGCTAAACATTTTGTGAGTGCTGGCCATAACATCTGCCAATTTAGATTTCAAATTATGGATCATATTGTCACCTCCAGATGAGGTGGAGATAGGGAGTAATATCTAAAACAAAAAAATATGTTTTGGATAGATAAGTTAGAGACATTGAGCCCTGTATGCTTAAATAAAAATTTTGATCTATCAATATTTTTATAAAATCAAATTGTATGTTAAACACATTAACAAATACTTTGTATATAATGATTCTGAAATGTTAAACACATAGGCAACATTTTGTGTCTATTGTTGATTTTATTGGATTTTTGTAAAGGTAGTAGATGTATATTGCTTCAAGAGTTAGTTTTTGATATTACCATTTTTTGTATTTCTATTGTGTATGTGTTACATGTATAAGCTGGATGGGTTCTTTTTAATGAATACTAGTATTTAACCTCATTATATTATTACACAGGTGTGTTGTAAAAATGGGGGTGTGGCTTGATACTTACCCCTATTTAAGAACATTGTATTTTCATTATGTGTACTGACATGATTAAGCTGAGGTCCGAAACTTGTTCTATTTGTGCACCTTGGTGTCTCAATAAATTCTGCATTATCTTATACTTTGGAAGTGGTGAGTGCTGCTGTCTTTTGGACTTGTGTATCAGTATTTGGGACTTAGTGCGGAGCCCCTGACAGAGTTGCACCCTTTTTTTGCCTGTTGTGCTGTTCCTATCTTGACTGTGACTAGGATTAATTATTCCCATATCCTCCAAATCCTTTTACAAATGCTGCCGCCTTTGAAGGATTTTTGGCAACATGAGATAGGACCACTGGTCATAAGAGATCTTTGCTTTAAAGAGAACAAAACTCTCAATCTCTTGAAGGACAAAAACAGTTTGTATTATCCAAACTACTTTTCCTGATGAATCCTAAATTATTTAAACTTATACATAAGTTTATACAAAGTTTATACATCTTTATAGGACATAAGCATCAGTATGTAGTAAACATATTTAGCCTTTCATGTGGCCTTACTGACTAGAAAAGCACCACATATAGACCAACAGGTACCTAGTAGATACTTGTAAATCCATGTCCAGAATAAGCAGAGACTGTGTATACTTTCAAACTGAATACACAATGTACATTGTTCATGAAAATATTAATGTTTAATGTTCAGTATCTTCATGATAAACGTATGTGCATACATATAAATTATCTATACAATAAGTATAAGATCTCCACTGTTAGTGAAAATATTCAAGATCAATGTTCAGTATTTGCATGATAGAACCTTTGTGTATAGATATAAATTACACATAACATAGGTATGAAAGAGATAGCAATAGCAATAGATTTTATCTCTATAGGATCTCCACTGTTGTACTAAAATACAGGGAAATCATTATGACTGCATTTGGAATTAAATATGCAGAGTAATGTGCAGGAAAGGTATATACCTAGGGGAGCATATATTATAGTATTGTGTACACTAATAGCATAGAACATATAGAGCCAGATTACAAGTGGAGCACAAGCATTTGCACACAAGTGATAAGGGGTTTATTGCTGGTGTTTGCGCTCATCGGCTTTACGCAAGAATGATTACCACGACTTCAGAGCTCTGTTTAATGTTTCACGAAACAAAACAGTGTTACAAAACACATCAAAATGCACTACAAAGTACAGTTACACTCAAAATAACAATACCTAATAAAAGATATTAAAAAAAATATTTCACAAAACAGTTATAAAGGCTCAATGATTTGAGCTCTCAGGTGTAAAAAAAATTGTATTGATAAATAGATACTCCTATAGATATCTGTATATATATCTTTACCTATAAATAATCAAGTATATATACAGTATACATAGGTATAAATATATATTGTACCAAAATACCATCAGAAATATGTTGAAATATTGATTTATGAATAAATAGAATATATTCTTCTATGTGAAGAACATTGGAATGTGAAATATTCATAGTTTTATTTTGGGTTAGAGCTTGAGAATATTGTGGGGGTTTTTTTACTTTTGTTTTCTCCATTGACTTCTATGGGGGAATACAGGAACGAGCACGTTATATTCTAACTTCAAATTTTTGCGCTTGTCAGGTTAACGTGTGAGAGTAAACAGTTTACTTTTAAACTCATAATATGAGCGCAACCTGATGAGCGCAAAAAGCTTACTTCTAGCACAATTAATGATTGAGCAGGAGCGTTAATCTGCACTCCACTTGTAATCTTGCCCACATAATAGTGTACATAAATATACATGAAGTACATCACTGCAAATAATATACCAAAGAGCATAAAATGTACAACAGTATATAAAATGAAGACTGACATAACAAACTATCTGTTTACATCCCCGGGCAATGATAGGAGTACAATGCTTTATTGAGTTATAAAGAATTATTAATAGCGCAAATGGTTATAATAAATGACAAGGGTACCATATGTCATTATGAACAGTACAATATATAATTGCACATGTTATTGTAAATTGGATACACTGTAGATCACATAAGAATGTGCTGAGGTGTACAGCTGCCTAAAGGTATTTGCAAAAGCACCTGCATAGAGAATGTTATCAAATCTGAAGCCTTAGGAATAAGTAATTACCACTATGTGTATATATAGTATGCAGCTTTATCAGAAGAGAGTTTAATAAGAGTATAAAACTCATTAATATGCTGCCATAACCTTTCTAGTTATTCATATACTCAGTGTGAGTAACATAGACAGTACATAATTCCTTAGAGGAATTTAAAAGGCTGTGGCCAGGCTGAATTACTTGAAGAATTTTAGGTAAATAGCTCTCACAGAGTATATAGACCTGACATTGTGGAACAAACTTGTAAAACACATGTAATGTATGCACAGGGAGGGGTATCAGTCAATTATTCCTCTAATGTGCCAGCATTTATATTAGTGGGACATATTCATTTTGTTAACAATAAAATTGGTAGAGAAACCTCTACACTAAGCTTAATAACTAATTTGACACTTTTTATTGAAACTGTATTACATGCTCCCAGTCTCCAGACTCTAGCCCAAGTAACTCACTGTCAGCTCCTACAATGGAAAGTTATAAGAACAATGAATTACTCATTAAGTACTTTAGAAATTACTGCCCTATAATTTCCTGAACTGTTTTATTTCTGTCCAGTAACAGCTCCAGAGTGAATAGGAACCTGAGGGGACGGGGCTACCACCAGGAGAGAAGACAGTGACTCAGAAGGCTTCAAAGTCATTTTGAGTGTAATAAAATTATATAATGTGCAACAAGTATAATAAATACTTTTCCCTCAAAAAACATGCTCCCCTGCCTAGCCAGAGTTTCCTATATGGATCAGCTAACTGCACTGAGCAGTCAGTGGTTTTCTTAAAGGACAAGGCACTATTCAACAGTGTTACCTGGCTAAGTCACTGATAAGAACAGGGTAGGTAGGGACCTAAAAAAAAGAAAAGTGTGTCATGAGGAGAGCAAACTAAGTTGCCTAGCTATGCGGTACCTGTGTCAGAATACCTACAAATAGCCTCTAGGCTGTGGGTGTGTGCGTGTGCTGTGCAAAGTCACTTACCAGGCATGTCAAATCCTTGTTGATACAGCTACAGCAGTATCCAGTACAGACTATCCAGTGCAGGTATCAGATCCAGCAGAGGATTGCAGTACTAAATATCTGTATTCCTCAGGGGGAAGCTAAGGATTAGTCCCTGTGACTCCTGAGGGAAGTTATGGATGAAGTCTCATACAGGGTATTCATATTACCCTGTATCATTCAGCTGCTGTCTTCTTTGTGAATGATAATTCACAGGGACTCGGGGTCTCACATTGGTCTGAGCTCCCAAATTTAAATCCATGAGCAAGTAGCTTAAACACCTCTATTCTTAACCAACTCCTATGAGGCCACGAATAAAACTAAGAGAGATGGGAGGTGGAAGGGATTTTAAGCTCTTATATGGGTTATTGGCCTCCTCCTAGTGTCTGGAAATATATCCCATATGTTATGGAGGACTGTGGACCATTATAATTTTATAAAAGAAAAGGAAGATATTTTATCTACTGTCAGCTGCATATTTAAAAAACAAAAACAAACAAAAACAAAAAAACACCAATCAGCTTAATCAGTGCTGATGTAACACTTTGCTTTACTGTGATCTCATGAGATTTCACTGAAATCTTGTGAGATTTCATAGTAAACTTCCTTAAACTGGGGAGTAATGTAATATGACTGTGTCTGCACAGATGCATGCTCCCTTGCAAGTGCTGGGGCTAGCATCCTGATTGGCTGCTTAAAGTCCCTTTACAATGGGATGTAGTCACTAAGGAAATTTGTATGTAAAATATTTTAACTTTTTACATAGATACTGTATGTTCAGGTGAAGTTTTCTAGGCAGCTTTTTATAGCTATGCAGCATCACTTTGAAGTGCTTCAACATTTGGGTAAGTTATGTTTTTACTTGTATGGTACGTAGATTGGAATACACCTTAGCTGTGCATTAACTCATTGGTCTAGGGTAAAGTAGTCTTGCTGGATAGAACAAGAGGCGTCTAAGAAACCATACAAAAGCAATTTTAGTTCTATCAGAGTTGTTTCATTCTCCTGGCATCCTTTATTGAAGGAGCAACAATGCACTACTGGGAGCTAGCTCGGGTAAGTCAATGACAAAAGGCATATATGTGCATCTACCAATCAGCAGCTAAAACCCAATAGTGTATTGCTGCTCCTAAGCCTACCTTAGTATGCTTTTTAACAAAGGTTTCTAAGAGAACAAAGCAAATTAGCTAATATAAGTACAATGAAAAGCATTTTAAAATTGTAGGCTTTATCTAAATCATGAGAGATTAATTTTACTGTTCTTTTAATCTGAATATTTCTAAAGTTTAACATTACATCAGCATTGAGAAAAAATATGTATTATTATTTATTATGGTTCCTTGTGTTAATGGCAATAGATTTCTATCAAAATAACAGAATATACTAAATAACTGAATATGTTTATATATAAACAAGGCTGATTTTTTGGGGGCAGGTTTCATGGTTTCATAATCCACTTTTAAATTTTGATCAATTACAATGTGTATGATGCTTCACAAACTCACCTTTTCCTCTTTCTGATCACCACCTCCTCAGCCCTCACTTGTAACATCACCTCCCTCCCCACAACTCTCCCTCCTTCTACCCCTCACACTAAACTTCGCAGAAGAATCAAGTCATTAGATCAGCAATATCCTGCTAGGTCTCTCAAAACTCTTCTCTCTTCCATCCACTCCTTTTCCTGTCCTGATGAATCTTTCTGCCACTATAACTCCACCCTTACATCGGTCATTGACAATCTGGCCCCACCTACCATAGCTCAGAAACCACACTCTCATCCTCAGCCCTGGCATACTCCTCTGACATGGTACCTACGCAGATGTTCCCGTACTGCTGAGCAATA
>CAJPDP010385682.1:347-10446 GCA_905336975.1 Bombina variegata variegata
TCTAGTCTCCAACAATATTGGGAGATAGGGGCTAAGGGCCAATTAAAGGTTAATGTGACCATAGAATGGTCCGACCAAGGAGTTAATGATATATCAGTGGAGTCTACTAAGTGTAGGCTGAGTTGGTTTACAAGAACATAATCGATTCTGGTCCAGGACCTATTCGGATGGGAATAAAATGTAAACTCCCTTTGTTTGGGATGTTGTAGTCTCCATGTATCAACTAAAGAGTGGCTGTCAACTTAGTATTAATGCTTTGAAGTGCGGATGTGGGAATGCCACTTCGGCCTTGAGAACAGTCTAAAAGTGGTGATAATGCTACATTAAAATCGCCTGCACAGATAACAATTCCTTTATCAACTGTTAGAAGGTTATCTAGTAACCTCCTAAAAAATCTCACTTGAGCTCTGTTTGGGGCATATAAATTTACCAGTGTGACAGGTTGATTATACAATAGTCCCTGAAGAATAAGGAGCCTACCCTCATTGTCCTGATGTTTAGTAATCAGCTGAAATGGTAACTTTTTATTAAAAAGTATGCCTACCCCATTTGTTTTGGTGACATTATGAGAGAAGTATCCTAGAGGATAAGTGCTGGAGGAGAATGCGGGGGTCCCATCTAAACAAAAGTGTGTCTCCTGCACAAAAATGATGTCACCCCCCAGCCTGCGAAACCAGTTTAGTGCTATTGACCTTTTTGTTGGTGAATTGAGCCCTTTCACGTTTTGGGAGATAATTTTTAATTTAGGGGCAGCCATAGTATTGTAGGGGTCTTACTGCTGCAAAAGTCTTAGTTGATGGTGAGGGTGGGAGAGACAGCTGTTTGTGTGAGTAGTCTGGAAAACAGTGTATGCAAAGGTACTTACATTTGGCTTGTGCTTCTGGTGTTTTAAGCTGGAGCTTGTGAATGAGACCCAAGATGTGACTAATACAATAGAGTAGCGTATCACGAAAGGCTTCCTGCAGGTGGAGGGAGAAAGAGATACTAGAAGAAGAAGAGAAGGAATATAAGAAAAAGAATTAAGTAAGAAAAAACATAAACAATACAAAGAAGTACAAACCTAACCTACTTAAAGAGGTTATAGGAAGCTCAATAAATATGAGCTATAGGACAGGGCTATAAACTTTCTTTTATAGTTGCAACAATTGGGATCACAACAATCCTAACTAATAACAGTTCTAATTATTTCGAACATATTACCTAAGGGAAATAAACATAAATGGTGAGGTAGAGATCAGAAGCTGACATATCTATCATTTACCACTAAGCATTACAGAATATTTTCTATTCTGAGAGTTTATCCTCAGCGCCTCGTACACCTAATTACTCCTATCATGCTTAAGAGTCAAATGATCGTACCCCGTAAGTAGGGCACTAACAGGGGAGTATTAGTCCTTCATATTACCTTCCGTAAAAAGAACAAAAAGACAAATATAAAACTTTGGATTACTCCTGGAGTCCATTCAATAAACAAACCATGTTTCCTGTGGCAGGTTGGCAAAGATAAATTTCAATAAAGGTCTATTAAGGTTCAGGTAGGGGGGTCCAGAGCAGCTTCTTGTACAGAAGTTTGGTTGGACGCATTTCTATCTCTTCTCGATCTTTTCCGATTGATCGTCATCCAGCCTGGCCTTTGCAGTTTAGGAGTGCGGGCATCTTGTTGATTGTTGTCAGATTTTGCTTCGTTGATCCTGGGGAGCTTGGGCAGAGATATATTCAGTTGCTTACAGAAGGGTTCGATATCTTCTAATGTCCTGTAAATGTATGTCTGGGACCCACGGGCCACCCTGAGACAAAATGGGAAGCCCCATCTATATGGGATCTTTAATTCCTGCAGGTGATGTGTTAGGAATTTGGTCTCTCTCCTTTTAGCAAGTGTAAGAGGGCTAATATCTGCATAGATTTGTAGTTGAGAATCTTCGAAGCAAATATCTTGTTTCTTCCGGGCTGCAGTGAAAATCAGTTCTTTGTCTTTGAAAAGTTGAAATCTTAATATCACATCCCTTGGCGGGTCTGCAGGTTTTGGAGGTGGCCTGAGTGCTCGATGTGCCCGATCTAAAGGAATGTTAGGAGAGTCTCTTGTACCCATAATGTAGTGAAATAACTTTTGTAGATAGCCCTCCAACTGTTGGGGAAGGACAGTCTCTGGGATACCTCTGATCCTAAGGTTTTGCCGCCTACCTCTATTGTCTAAATCTTCCACGTGGGTTTGTAAGTTTTCTATGGTAACACTCTGTTGGTATGTCTGCCTGGACAGCGTTTCAAGTTCAGAATTAACATATTCAGATCCTTCCTCTAGATATTCCATCTTATCTCCTAGGTCATTTATATCCTTCCTCACTTCTTTGAGGCCATCTTTTATAAGCTGACTGACCTGTGATAATAAGGTAGTGAGATCGTCTTTAGTAGGTAGTGAACTCAAATCAGCTCTCGTGAGCGGTCTTGTGTCTCTAGAGGAGAACTGTGAATGTGTGGAATCATCAGAGTCACTTAAATCATTCTGTGTGTCAGTTATATGTGTAGATGTGACGTCTAATGGCTTAAAGAATTCCTTCAGCATAGTCGGGTTCTGTGAGACTTTAAGGTTTTTAGTGCTCTTGGGCGCTTTCTTCTGCCCCTTTACAGACATATTGATCCGTTCAGAATCAGGGAAAATGAGGCCTTTGTAAATACTTTTACTCACTCCTTAGTGCTAGTATAGGGATTCCTTATATCCAGTGTATCCCAGTTTGCTACAGTGTGAAATCGTTTTAGCAGGCAAAAGTAGTAGCAAAGCTTAAAGTTCTAAGAGAAAAAAGGATTCCATATATCCCCAGGGCAAATAATCTGGTCTGTAGCAGGGTTTTTGATAGTGTGATTAGTGGTATCGAGTGCAGCTCATAATCCAGGTGCCAGTAGTGGAGTGGAAAGGTATAAGGCATATATAT
Organism: Bombina variegata variegata; assembly: GCA_905336975.1. Taxonomy (NCBI): domain Eukaryota; kingdom Metazoa; phylum Chordata; class Amphibia; order Anura; family Bombinatoridae; genus Bombina; species Bombina variegata. Next base: position 3,275 of record CAJPDP010385682.1, read on the forward strand.
AATAGCTGAAATTGTGATATATAATGCCTAGTTGGTGCTTTATAACATCTTGCTTCTCCCTAAAGCAGGCGATGTACTGTGATCTGCATGTCAGTGCCTGTTTGTGCTGCGGGGCCGTAGGAAAGATAGGCCTCAGTGGCACAGTACTCACATGTTAGATCTGCAGCTCCCGGCTCTGTATAGTGGCTGTGTTAAGTTACTTCAATGCCTCTAGATAGCTCCGGTATGAGGCTACAGCATATCGGGGTTATGACAGATCACTTTTATACCCAGCGGTCAAACTTCTGATAGACCTCAGCAGAGCAGCGGTTAGTTGCTGGCCATGTGCGCTACCGCGCAACGATCCAGTAGATAATAAAATTTAAAGCACCGCAACTCTGTTAGGGAACTGTTCCTCCAAACTTTCGTCACTTTAGGTGTTGTTTCTTTCCCACAATAGTTTTATTAGCCCTGACATAGACGGAGCTCACTCCTCTGCGTCCTCCATGCTAGGCAGCTGGCTCCGCCCCTTAACGCTCCTTTTTCAGGCTAACGCACAACTTGTAATCTAGGCCTATGACATTTCTTCTAGATTTTGTTTTTTCATACTTATTACATCACTTCCAGAAGCCATCTTAAATATCGTGATAATTTAGCTACTACTAACAAATGAATGGATAAAATGTCCGTACAACATTATTTATATCAATTTACAAGCATTTAATTAGCTGTAGCTGTGACGTTTATGACACTTTGCACGTCAGATGAGCAATTCAGATGCTTCTAATTTGTTCTCAGATTCTTAAATTACAAATGGTTGCGTTCCAAAGTTATCATTCGTTCTCTTCATATGTTCCATGTTTGTCTCGTTGTATACATTGCAATATGGTTCAATTGTTTTTTAAATGAATATGATTATCGTTGTAACTTCTATGTCTAGTGAGTCAATGCATTCAGATTCACTAAAATAGAATCAGGTTTATACCTTCATAAAGGGGGCCCTTAATCTCTACAGACCTGTGCACAACTTACATATGGGCATCAGAATGTTCATTTATGATTTGCAATGAAGTATAACAACATTAAAAATATATAATGTTATTGAAAATTGTATGAAGCTGCTCGCGTAAAGAACAGGCAGGTTTTACTTGTATTGGCTTTTGCGTAGGACTCTAAATACACATTGGGGAAAAAAACTAAAAATCTGTAAAAAAACGACTTTTTCGTAAGGGTTTTGCGTCTTTAACCAGTCACCTTTACATGGAAATATCTTTTACAGTATATGCTATCTGGAGGGATGAACACATTTATATAGAATGAATAAAAATAGCTAACGTATTGGGACGTGTGATGTGTATATAAACACGCAGTGCACATTTTCTATAGTTTATAATATTAAATCCAAGAGCGTCTTACTCTCCCAGAGCGACAAAACATGTTAATTAGTGACGCTGCCTGCATATTAACTGCTAATTAGTATCTGTGATTGCTGAAGATAATCTGCCTTTGCTCTATTAATTAGTTCACACATCTATGACACGTTCTTTAGCATCCTGATTGTTTTGTATATATATATATATTGCATTACTAATCGTAACTTATTTATGCATTTTTCATTATTTCTTTTTATTAAAGCAAAACACTTTTTTTTCAATGTGAAAAATCTCACTAATTAGTGTCACTGTTTGAAGATTTAATACTAATTATTTTCTCTGACAAAAATAATCCACGTGTTTGTTATTAATTAGTTCATGCAGTTATGTCCCTTTTTACTAAATAAAAGACACAGTAATTAGTTTAACCTTAATAAGAAGTAACATTAGTACAGTAGTAACTAGCTGCGCAAAGCACTGCCGAGTTGTACTGAGTACTGTAGGTCCGTGGTCCAGAGGTCACTTCTGCAGTGTTTTCTGACTTTCCCTGGTGCTATAGTGAGTTGAAGGTCACTTATCTATCGAGAAATCCTTCACCTCTTGGTGCATAGAAAACTTCCCCCTTGATAACGGTCTCAACAAATGCATCCCGAACATTACAGAATAAAAAGATTAACCCCTTCATTACCGGGACTTTCAAAGACGAACTTGACCAAAATACTGCAGAATTTATAACTCCATTTAAACAGAAAATGAGCCTTTTTAAAAAAAATGTTTTATTAACCTGTCAAAACTATATATATATATGGCGTGTGGGGTCAACACGGCCATTCCCTGCTGACGGGACTGGCGGGCTATCTGCCTGCCCAGGATCATCGGCGGAAGTTGTCCGTGAGCGACACAGACACGAAGTTGTCCAGCTTGTTGCCCAAAGGTGTTTTTTCACAAGCGTCTCACACTGGTTTGGTTCATGGCTCCTTCTCTACGCAGCGGGGACTAGATATGTATCGGCTATACTTACTGTTTTTCCAGTGACTCATCCTGGACTTTTCTTACTATAACAGGTTCATATGCTGTATCATTACACATTGCTCAGCACAATTGCGGAACTCTTTGTAGCTACTTAGCTTGAATTATTATCCTGCAGATGAACATTTATTAACACTTTGGAACTGTCCATCAAGTGACTTTAGCCGATCTTGCTTGAACTATTCATTTGCTAACAGTTTTTTTCTTATGCATGTTTGATTACCTTTATCCTAGCATATGTTTACAGGGCTCACCTTGCTCAATTTGTACACCATCATTATTATATGTTTATTGCACACATTAGTGACTTTTCCATAATGGCCACCATTAATGTACCCACAGGGGTTATAGATGAAAATAAAAGAAAACGCATTATGGAAAATGCACTAAAAGGTGATAGTCAAACGACAGTTCTTACCAATGAGGATGACATTACTAATGTTTTTTCTAACTTAGAATTGTTAAGGTTTAAAGAAACGAATTTGTGGTGGGATATAGAGTTCTTAGAACTCTACATATCAGAACGAAAAGTACCTAGGGGGTTAAGAATGAAGAAGTTCCCCTCCTTTGCACTTAACAATACTAAGTTTATGGAGGAATGCAACGATAATTTAACCAATTGTTCAATTATACTGATGAAACAGCTTTTGTGTCATAAAAAAGAGGAAAGGGAACAGGTCCTCACCGACATTAATAATGCAATTGTAACTTTAAAACCATTTGAATCTACTCAGAAATATGTAGATTATAAAAAAACAACTAAATGAGACAATTGATAATTTAGACACGGTTTTATCTGATAGAAAGGTACAAAAATATCAGAGGGATGTTAAAGACTATGAGCTTAACATAGTCTACTCCTGGCAACAACATAAACCCACTAGATCGAATTGGCTGTCTAGTAAGAAAAATAAAAATAAAACCAGAAAAGGGAATAAAACTAAGAATGACAAAAGTAAGCATGTTACCTTTTCTAGCATTGATACAGACAGCCAGGACACTAGTGCACATTCAACAGAGGGTGAATAGACACATTGCCCTCCAGCTCCTAATAGAACTAGTTTGGACCCCAGTAATAGTAGATCAGAGCTAAAAGCTCTGGTAAAACAACCTAACCAAATGAGTACATCTAAAAAAGCAGAAACTAAAGAGAGAGCTGATAAAACTGAGACTACCTTTCGTTACCCCAGCAGGGTCAGAACAAATGTAAAGAAATAGCGGTCATCAACCTCTCTGATTACACTTTGTCTAACACTGAATTGAATCTCCTAAATAAAGGTTTGTCATACGCACCAGCTCACAATTTTGATTTGGTTAACACCCTTATAGACATTAACAAATTTGTTCGGAAAATAGTTTTAAAGAAACACTTTAAGCATAATGTCGATGATCACTTATCATACTCAGCCCCTACACCCACTCAGCAAGAATCAGTGGGACTAAAATACACTGATCTGACCCATTTAACCAATTTAATCACTTTGGAACAGGAATCCACCAGACATAGTGATACATTGGTTAACAATAGCACGCCTTTTGTGTATAAGAGCACATCTCACTTTTACCCAATTCACTCAAGACAGTGGAGAAAGAACTTACTGACCTATACAGGACTGTTGACAATAATCTATTACATATGCCAAATGACAATCTTACTAGACAACAGAGAAAAGCCCTAGTAAAACTTCAACAGAATGACAATATAGTCATAGTTCAGGCGGACAAGGGCGGGGCGGTCTTAGTCTTAAACAAACAGGATTATGTTAGTGAAGTTGACTCTCAACTTAATGATTCCACATTGTACACTAAACTAACGTTTAATCCCACCAACTCCTTTAAAAACAAATTGAACCATTTACTGGATTTTGCAGTTGAACATAACTTTATTGATAAGGAACTAGCGAATTATCTTTATGTGGAAGAGCCGACCACCCCATATTTCTGGATTGTACCAAAAATACACAAGGGATTGGAAAAACCACACCGCCCATTGTGGCAAGCACAGGATCACTCTGTGAAAGACTGGGTGGCTGGCTCGACCATGTACTTCAACCTACTATGTTGGCCTTTACCAGGCTATATTAGGGATAGTAAACATCTGATAACTCAAATCAAAAACATCACCTGGAGGGAAACATACATGTGGGTGACTATTGATGTTACAGCCCTCTACTCCAATATTCCCCATACATTGGGCCTAAAAGCAATTGACTTTATGTTACACAGACACTCCAATTACAGTGATGAGTTTATAGCATTCATTATTCAAACCACTGAGTTTCTGTTACAACATAATTTCTTTATCTTTCAAGGCAAATACCATTTACAAAAATGTGGCACGGCGATGGGGGCTAAATTTGCCCCCGCCTATACCAACATCTATATGGGGTGGCTAGAGTTAAATCGCATTTTTTCAGACTCCTTCCCCTACAAAACGAATGTCATACTGTATGGTCATTTCATAGACGACATAATTGTCATTTGGGACAATAATGAGGGTCACACTGTCGACATGTTTATTGACTTCATGAATGACAATGAATATAATTTAACATTTACAGCTCAGACACATAAAACTAATATAGATTTTCTAGACCCAAGCCTAGGCATTATACATAATGCAATTTCAACGTCGACATCGTAAACCCTTGGCTAGAAATACAATACTAAGAGCTAACTCATGCCACCTTCACCATTTGAAGAGGGGTATCTCTAAAGCTCAATACTTGCATTTGAGGAGGAACTGTACTGAGTTAACACAATATCACTCACAAGCACAGGAACTAACTAACAGACTGATTGACAGGGGCTATCACAAAAGATTTGTTACAACGAATAGAAAGACAAGTGGCAGATTTAAATAGACAGGACCTACTTATGGTCAAAAACAACATCAATAAGAATTACGATCGTGAAAATGCCATAATGCCACACCAGAATATATTGTTCATTACACAATTCAGTAGACAGTACCAACAAATTTGTAAAATTTTAAAGAACAATTTAAAAATCCTAAAAGGGGATGAGGGACTAACAGATATTCTCACATTGGGAGTAAAATGCATAGCGAGAAAAGCACTGACATTGTGTGATATAACAAGAAAGCACTTTGCAGGAAAACATTCAGCTAGACCTAATTGGTTAAGTCCAAAACCTCGATGTTTCAAATGTGGTCATGTACCCTGTAAGGGATACACCTGCATAACAGTAACAGATACTTTTTCCTCTAAGGTTACTAAACAATTGTACCATATTAGAGATAGAATCTATTGCAACTCCCAATATGTCATATACCTAGTCAATTGTTTATTTTGTTCATGCCAATACGTAGGCATCACCACAAGCCCATTGAAAGATAGAATTTGTGAACATTTACGTTCCTTGGATGAAAAAGAACCAAAAACCCCAGTTGCCAAACATTTTAGATTACATGGCCAGGGACCCAAATATTTCTCATTTATTGGTATTGATATAATTAAGAAACACCCTAGGGGGGTGACAGGGAAAAAAGTCTCAGAACAAAATACATTTTTTGGATTGTTAAATTCCATACTAGGGCCCCAGAAGGCATGAATGGATGTAGACTTATTTGTTGAATAGATGCTCAGAGTTATGATAGAACTAGACTATCCATCTAACTTTACCCTTTGGTTTCTCACGATTCGGTAGCATATATCCCCCATGTATTACATTACATTATATTATTCCTTTATTCCTCATTGAGTTTTTGATATTTAATATTTTAATAACCTTTACAGCCATAGAGTTACTTTAGGGTATCTTATATCTCCCCGCCTGCTTCTTAGCTCTTCCCTGGTTTTCTTATTTTTCCCCAGGGTTTTGCATTAATATGAGGATTAGAAGTACAGACAGGGTGTAACATCACTTTTAGAATTCAACATTTCTTTTTTGAGCATTCATAGGGTCTTAGATAGACCGTTTGACACACGTTAGTGTTATAACTTTCACTTGAATGTGGTTAGTGATACAAGCTGATGAGAATTGCTTACAAATATAGCAACTATTTTATATATTCAGAATTCTACCTCATGGTTTGTTGATGTGAATGGCTCATTTTTCCCTCAGTTCCAATACTGGCTTCTTTTTTAGGTTATAGAGTTTTATGATCTTGATTCTCCTTTTTATTCTCATTTTCATTTTTTATTTTATGTTTGTTACACATCCACACATATTGCGTCTATTTCAGTTTCATTGTTCTTCACATATTTTCTTATTGATTAGTTGCCTATGTTTATGTCATCTATTATTACTGTAGATACCATTTGTTATCTCTATAGGCGACTAGTATTTTATGTTCATTTACTGTTTAATATTTATTCATTTTTTCATTATTCATTATTTCTTATTTATACGTTCATTATTTCTTATTTATACGTTGTCTGTCAAGATGAATATTGTTCTATTTTACTTCAAATATTTTTGTGCTATTTTTTTAGTCATTTAACTCTACGGTATAGTATACATGTTCTGTATATTACACTTTGTTGTATGCATTAAATGTGAATTAGGTACCTAGGCCAGTGTGTGGCATGACAGCCTCCAACACTTTTAAGGCGTTTTTCCCTGTTAAATCATTCTGGGTTTCTTATTGGCTGCTTTGTCACATATAGGTATACACACACCTAGAACTCACCACCTCTGATTAAGCGCATGTGCGCATGCGCGAAACGCGTCGGGTGTTAAGTTTGCCTATTCACCTGTGCACTTGCAACTTTGCTGAATAAACTTTCCTTTTAAACTAGGTTTCTTGGTTTCGGATTAGCCTCCTTT
>CAJPDP010385733.1:0-11292 GCA_905336975.1 Bombina variegata variegata
GTTAATAGGTTTAGTTTGTGTCAGCGCTGTTTCGGAACGGAGGTTTAGGGGTTCATAGGTTTAGTTAGTGTTCGCGTTGTGGGGGTGCGGTTTAGGGGTTAATAGGTTTAGTTAGTGTTGGCGATTTTTCCGGATGGCGGTTTAGAGGTTAATAGGTTTAGTTAGTTTCAGCATTGTCGGGGAACGGTGGTTTAGGGGTTATACCTTAGACTTAGGGTTAGTGACGGGGAACTGCAGTCTAGGAAGGAACAATGAGAAATTCCAAATATGAATAATGGATCAGAAAATTCGGAAACATATTTATTCATTTTCATAATTTTTCCGGGTGTGCCGATGCGGCAATTCGGATGCATCCGAATCGGCAAAAAAATTGTCTTAATTTGTCCAAAACGAAACGCACATGTCTACTTTGTATCATGTCCGCTTGGACATTGATAAATATGCCCCTATATCTATATCTCTGTAGAAACTTTCCATCAAAATCTCTGTAACAATATTCTATCAATAGCTCTGTAGAAACATTATATCCATATCTCTATAGCAACATTATATCTATATCTCTGTAGACACTTTCTATTTAAATCTCTGTGGCAGCATTCTATCCATATCTCTGCAATCATATGCATCTATCATAATTTATTATCTGACTATAGAACAAAGCATTAATTGTTGCTATGTATTCACAGAACCTCCCTATAATCGCTCATCTCACCTGAGAGTCAACAAAACTACTCCAAGGTCAAACCCCACTACTGATATTGTTAGAAATTGCTCTGCTTCTCCTCAGAAAAAGGTTGATCACAAACCTTTGAAAACATATCAAAAGATTTATCTATGAAAATGTCTATAGACTTACATGGCGTTTTTCTGTTAATAAGCATTATATCATTTTTTCTAAATTGTTGTCAACAATCTCTAGGTTAGTGTATCCCTCTCTTTTACACATACCACTCCATACAGAATACAACTCAGAAAATAAGCACCAAACCAAATGATTCTTATGTTCTCTCTGGTCTGTGAGACTAGATTTCCGTTATTTATTTCTTATTCAGCAAAATAAACTTTATAAACAGTACATCTGCTAAGAAGTAAATTGTACCGTCTGTATGAACGATGAGAACAAATGTGTCACATCAAGTTTTCCACTCTAGGATTGAAATAAATAAACTTCAGTTTATATACATTTCTCTCACTTTTTTATTAATAAAAACTTGAGAACAAACTAAAGTTTCTCAGAGAACAAAAATGTCAATATTGAAATGAACACAATTGCTAAATAGTTATTTTCTTATATTCTTGTATTACCATCTCTGATTAATGATTATGTATTTTTAAATCTATTTCCACATTCTATTTAGGAAAAAACATTTCCTGTCTTCTACTATTAAAGTTAAATTTATTTAAATATTAAAGTCTTCATGTTGCTTGGTATGACTTCAATGGGTACAATACTACAACATAAATATCACTATATCTCTGATAAAATATATAAAACATTTAAATAAACAGCAATGTATTTATTTTAAATGTGACCATAAATATCTAGGATTATATTATTGGAAAATAAATATTCATAAAAATGTGTTGAACCTTACCTTCAACTAAATCCCATAGGGGACTATTTATCCAATAATACATTGCCTACTTGGTAGTAAATATACACCACAATAGAAATTCCAGGTCAAAAGTTATCAAAATTCCCCTTAGAAAAAAGTCACGTTGACTTACCGGCGTCAATGTGTGGTTCCCCATTATTTCTTGGGTAAATGGCCAAGATCACTTTTCAAAATGCCATTTTGTTAAATGGATCAGTTCCTAACAATGTATATTTGTCACCCCAAAGTTCACAAACTCTGTAGATTCAAACAGTAGACATGTCTGCCCACTTACAAACAAACAAGATTAATAGATTAATAATAGGACATAGCTTATAGGGGCATTATGTGTTAGGAAATGTATACCTCTCTGTTTTTTTATGGATTTAATATTGAAGTTCTCCAAAATGTGTCTTTTAATTTGATGTCATCTTTGTTGCAAGACCTCTATCGCATTGTGTTTTTCCTATATATGCATCAGTTCTTGAAAATGATGTGTAACGTATTATTTGCTATTTTGCTTATGCTCTTTCTTAGCGCCATTATCTTAAGATGCACACGTCATGAAGCCTCACCTGTAGAGAACCCATGTGACATGAAATGTTATTCAAAAACAGGAGAAAGGCAGCACTCCGGTAAAATAGTGGGATAAAAACTCAATCTTTATTGATACATATTAAAATAGAAAGTGCCCAGCAGGGTTAAGGAACAAGTCCCTTACGCGTTTCATGCTCTGCAGCACTTAATCATAGGGTGTAGCAGACATATTCCAAATGCTATTTAAACTGTGGCCAGCCAATCAAGGCCCTCCACATCGTCATGGTAACCACAGTAATAAAAATAGCTAAAAATATTTAAAACCAAATGTATAACAATACACCAACAATAAGGCTTAACACACAGAAAAGGAAATTATAAATTACAAAATTTCATATTACATGTTACATTCAAGATGACCGTACTATGCAAATATAATTTGAAACATTGTAATCCAAAAAATGGCACATAGCCTGTATAAACAAATGCATGATTAGTTGATTAACAGAGTTCAAAGTATATAATAATGGATATGCACAAATAAAAAAATGAAAAAAAATGAATATATATATATGTTAAAAAAATGGAGATATAGTGATACATAATAATAGCACTATTTAAAGACTGAGAATTCAGCACTCTTTTTAGAAGTTAAATGGAGGCAACACTCTCAAAGATAAGTATCAAAAAGCAAGTTTATTTACACAAAGTGTCGAGCATGGGCTCGCTGCAATGACAGTATCCAAGAAATCACTGGAAATTGCACATGAAGTGAATAAAATTACACACAAGATACATTTAAAACATAGGGCCGTCCCTTGTGTGACACAAAGCAAAGTTTAAGGTGACATAAAGGTATTCCTGCCAAAAAAGTGTAAAAATAAGCTTTATATATATGATAAGTTGTGGAAATGTGCACAGATCAACTACACCCGTTCAAAAATTTAGAACCCCCAAAGGGGCTATGGAGATAACACCTGAGTTGAAACAAAGAAAAGAGGGATCTAAGTTGTCTGTGCACAGCCACTAGACATGTGGTAAAGTATATAACACAACTTATACATTAATATTACAAGGCAGGAAGCGTGGCCACGCTTAAGTAGGGAAAAGAGTTCTGTAACTATATGCAAGCAAAGTAATATATGCTTAGAACAGACAAACCGGACATATATGGATCAAGAAGGTCCGCGATGTTGTAAGCCAGACTTAAATCAAAGTCCCGTAGTTTAGAGACAAAATAAAAAGTCACAGCAATCTGTTAGTTATTCCCATAAATCCACAGTTCGGTAAGTGGAAAAGGTCATTGGACCTAAGAGATACTAAGCAAAGTAATAGCAGAGGTTGAAGTATAGAGCAAGCCAAACACAGGGTTAGTATAGCCAAGCAGCATGCAGGAGGGTACCTCTTATAGTAATCGCGTACCCCTCTGTCGACTGCATATATCCGCTGCCTGCAAAACCATTATATGGACACCCAGGACTCCAGCTATGCTCCTTCGACCAAAGGCACAACCTCCTTCCTCTTCTGCTACACACATAAGTAGCAAGATGCAATCACCATCAAGAGAACAAAGTTGCTTGGATCCCAGCGTTCGTTACGGCATACTGCACCAGGCAAGCAAAGCAGTGTGTCAAGTCACATGGGCTGGTCAGCCAATGCCGACATGCATTTCACCCTCTCATCATCAGAGAGATGGGGCTTCCTCAGGGCTTGTTGAAATTACATCTTCTTTACAGGCTTTTAAAGCAATATTAACTCCCCCAGGTGAAGGTGAAAGATCAGGACTAAAAAGAGTCAGTGTCTATATTTAAATAGTGCACAAACTTAAAACAACTTTAGATTAATACATATATACATTATACTAAAGAGAAGTAAAATATTAATTACCACATTCCAAGTAGTAGATCAGATGGGGAGGCGATTAAGTTAATTTTTTACTAGGTTCATAGGAAACTAGCCATATCTAGCTTTCCATTCATGCCATTTGGACCAATGGTAGAGAGGTCATAAATCCATCTGCACTCCTTTTGAAGGAGAGCCTTCTCATTGTCCCCACCTCTACCATTGGTAATACTTCTCTTTATGCCTATGAATCTCATACAGTCCGGTATATTGTTATGAAAACATTCAAAATGCCCCGCTACACTGCTAGTTTGAGCTTTGTGTTTAATGTCATCACAGTGATCAAGGATCCTATCTTTCAGAATCCTTTTTGTCTTCCCAACATAAAAGCTGGGGCAAGAACAAGAGAGTAGATATACAACTCCCTCAGTGTTGCAATTTACAAAGTGCCTTAACGTATATATCCTTTCAGTATGAACAGAGAAAACTTTAGTTTTAGCCATAAATTTACATGCCACATATTTTTTACACAAAAAATGTCCTACTATTTTTTGGTTCAAAAGCCAATTATTTTGTTGAGAGACATATTTACTCCTAACTAGTTTGTCCCTCAAATGAGGGGCCCTTTTTGCTGTCAGACTTAGAAATACACCTACTTCTTTAGCTACACTTTCACCATTTAAAAGAGTGCCCCAATTCTTTTGCAAAATATTTCTGAGGCTACTCCAATGGCAGTTAAATTTAGTCACCAGTCTTATACTGCTATCTTTCTCTTTAGGGAATAATAGAGAGTCACGCTCTCTTTGTCTTGCTTCATTTTTGGCATGGCATAATATTCTTTTGGAATACCTCTTGCTCTGAATCTACTTTCCATTTGTGCTGCATGTTCGTCATATTTACTTTTGGATGAACAATTTCTGCATAGACGGTGAAATTGCCCTTTAGGAATCCCTCTTTTTAGATGTACTGGATGATTGCTCTGAGCTGCAAGTATACTGTTGGTTGCCATTACCTTCCGAAAATTTTCGGTCACTAAGATGTCATTTTCAACCTTGTAGACACGTATAAGTTGGGGCACAAGTGGCCCCTATTGCTGTCCCTCTAAGCTGTTTATAAATGTTGTTGTCAAATGAAAAGACATTGTTCTCAAGTACAAAACGAAGCAGTTCTATAGTGAAAGTAGTGTGATCATTGAATGGTACCACCTAGTGTCTAAAAAGTGTTTAGTTGCCTCTATGCCTATCACGTGAGGGATGGACGAGTATAGGCCTTCTACATCCAAAGACACAAGTAGGGCATCATGAGGTATAGATAGCCTATCAATCTTTCTTAAAAGATTAGCTGTGTCTAAGACATAGAACGTTATAGTGCTTAGAAAAGGTTTTAAAAAAATAGTCAATAAAGTTGCCTAGATTTTCAGTTAAGCTGCCGATCCCAGAATTAATATAATAATGATTTTTGGTATGCAGTAGAATACTGGCATTATGGGAAAATCATTGAATAAATATTTAAATTCGGCAAGGTCAATGATGCCATCATTAAGTATGCTGAACAAAACAGACTGAATAGTTAGTATTGGGTTCGTCAAGAGGCGTAAATGTTGATTTTTATCAAGAAGCTGTCTTTTAACTTCCAACACATAGCTGGTTTCTTCCCATAAAACGACATTACCACCCTTTTCCCCAGATTGGACAAGGGTGGTTATGTCGTTTTATGGGAAGAAGCCAGCTAGGTGTTCGAAGTTAAAAGACAGCTTCTAGATAAAAAGCAATATTTATGCCAGAAAAGAAGACGTAATCTCAACAAGCCCTGAGAAAGCCCCATCTCTCTGATGACGAGGGGGTAAAACGCGTGTTGGCATTGGCTGACCTACCTATGTGACTTGACACGCTGCTTTGTTTGCCTGGTGCGATATGCAGTAACGAATGCTGGGATCCAAGCAAGTTTGTTCTCTCAATGGTGATTGCATCTTGCTACCTGTGTGCGTAGCAGAAGAGGAAGGAGGTCATGCCCTTGTTAGAAGGAGCATAACTAGAGTCCTGGGTGTCCATATGATGGTTTTGCAGGCAGCGGATATATGCAGTCGACAGAGGGATATGCGATTACTATAAGAGGTACCCTCCTGCATGCTGCTTGGCTATACTAACCCTGTGTTTGGCTTGCTCTATACTTCGACCTCCGCTATTACTTTGCTTAGTATATCTTAGGTCCAATTACCTTTTCCACTTACCAAACTGTGGATTTATGGGAATAACTTACAGATTGCTGTGACTTTTTCTTTTGTCTCTAAACTACGGGACTTTGATACAAGTCTGGCTTACAACATTGCGGACCTTCTTGATCCATATATGTCTGGTTTGTCTGTTCTAAGCATATATTACTTTGCTTGCATATAGTTACAGAACTCTTTTCCCTACTTAAGCGTGGCCACGCTTCCTGCCTTGTAATATTAATGCATGTTGTGTTATATACTTTACCACATGTCTAGTGGCTGTGCACAGACAACTTAGATCCCTATTTTCTTTGTTTCAGCTCAGGTGTTGTCTCCATAGACCCTTTGGGGTTCTGAGTTTTTGAACAGGTGTAGTTGGTCTGTGCACATTTCCACAACTTATCATATATATAAAGCTTATTTTTACTGTTTTGGCAGGAATACCTTTATGTCACCTTAAACTTTGCTTTGAGTCACACAGGGCCGGCCCTATCTTTTAGATGTATCTTTATTCACTTTATGTGCATTTTCCAGTGATATCTTGGATACTGTCATTGCAGCGAGCTCATGCGCCACACTTTTTGTAAATAAACTTGTTTTTTGATACTTACCTTTGAGATTGTTGCCTCCATTTAACTTTTAAAAAGAGTGCTGAATTCCCAGTCTTTAAATAGTGCTATTATTATGTATCACTATATCTCCCTTTTTTGAACCTCTACATTTTATTTAATGAGTCTGCACCATATTTCATATAAAGGTACCACTACTGTAGTCCTATGGCAGTATTGGTGTAATTATTTTTCAGGAATTTTAATTATAAGATTCCTGTGCAACACTCCTTTCTTTGTAATTGCATTTTTCCATCCACTAATAATAAACTTTACATTTTATCTTTTCAATCAAAGAATTGGACCTTAGGTCCCTAGTTGGTAGTTTCTGTGGATGAAGTGGCAAATAAATTATATATATCCTTGTAAGTTTATGCATTTGTGCTGATCTGTGGGCTCTAGGCTCTGACATTCCTCAAGAATGGAGTTTGAACTATTGGATGAAAATTGGGAGGCTGACTTACTAGCTACCCTGTCTATGCCTAGTACTTTAGAAAGTAATAACTGTGATGTAAATCCTCTGAATATTTTTGCAGCATTTAAAGAATATAAAAAACTTTTGGTTAAACAAGTAAAACTAAGAGCAGAAACAGCAAGCCTAGAGAATTATGTTAAAAATAACATTATCCCTAGAGGGCTCAGACTGAGATTAGATCCAGGAACAAATCTAAGAGAAGATGAAGGTGGTGACACCTTTATGGAAGACTGGAACATGCGACTTTCTGAGTGTTCTATTATCTTAATGAATAAAATGATAAAAAGAAATAAGGAAAGATTTGATAAAATGAAAACATTAGTCGAATAAGCCCTCAAAGTGGTTAAAACATTTGAACTTAATCCAAATTTTGAATAATTAAATAATGTGATTAAAGAACAACTAGCTAGATTGCAAGCTGAAATAAACATCATAAAAGTAGAAAACTGGCAAGAGACAATGATGACTATATAAAAAATCCTTTCTATAACTATCAATCAGTTAGAGGATAATATGACTCTGGTACAGACGGCTCAGATATAGAGGTAGACAGTCAATTGTCAAAAAATGAGCAGGAAGGGAAACAAACTGGTACACTAGGAGGAGAGGGGTAGGAAGAGACACAGGAGGAGGGAATACCAACTCTGGAGGGAAGCGGTACCCCTTCAGACAAAATCATCAGAGGGAATACAGTCAGAGTCAGGAGAGAGGGCAGAGAGGTCGCCCTCTGAGATTCCGGGGGCGCAGGGGGTATTAGAATCACCCGACAATGACCTTACTTGAAGTAATCAATCTATCATCCTTCAAATTAAACCAAGTCCATATGAATGTTTTAAGAAAGGGCCTCTCTTTTTGCCCTACTAACGGACTTGATAAATTCGAATTTATAAAAGATCTGCATTGTTTTGCGACCTTGATGAATATAATTGATGACAACCTCACTAAGTCTGAAAGAAAGGCCCTTAATGAGCTAACCAATGCAAAAAAATGTTGTGATAAAATCTACAGACAAGGGTGGTAATGTTGTTTTATGGGAAGAAACCAGCTATGTGTTGGAAGTTAAAAGACAACTTCTAGATAATAATCAATATTTACGCCTGCAAAGAAGACATAATTTCAACAAGCCCTGAGAAAGCCCCTTCTCTCTGATGACGAGGGGGTAAAACGAGGGTCGGCATTGGCTGACCTACCTATGTGACTTGACACGCTGCTTTGTTTGCCTGGTGCGGTATGCAGTAACGAATGCTGGGATCCAAGCAAGTTTGTTCTCTCAATGGTTATTGCATCTTGCTACCTGTGTGCATAGTAGAAGAGGAAGGAGGTTGTGCCCTTGTTAGAAGAAGCATAGCTGGAGTCCTGGGTGTCCATAAGATGGTTTTGCAGGCAGCGTATATATGCAGTCGACAGAGGGGTACGCGATTACTATAAGAGTTACCCTCCAGCATGCTGCTTGGCTATACTAATCCTGTGTTTGGCTTGCTCTATACTTCAACCTCCGCTATTACTTTGCTTAGTATCTCTTAGGTCCAATGACCTTTTCCACTTACCGAACTGTGGATTTATGGGAATAACTAACAGATTGCTGTGACTTTTTCTTTTGTCTCTAAACTACGGGACTTTGATTTAAGTCTGGCTTACAACATTGCGGACCTTCTTCATCCATATATGTCCGGTTTGTCTGTTCTAAGCATATATTACTTTGCTTGCATATAGTTACAGAACTCTTTTCCCTACTTAAGCATGGCCACGCTTCCTGCCTTGTAATATTAATGTATAAGTTGTGTTATTGTCATGCAAGTATGAGAATGTGTTATAATAACTGAGGATTTCCCTGTAAAGTCCAGAGGAAATAGAGTTTTAGTGATGAACCACAACTGTAGATATAGCTTTAGTTAACAATGTATTAGCTGTAAAAAATTGTGTGTTGAAACAATCCTGCTTTTGGTGGTAGCAATTATTTGTTAAATAGTGATTAACAAAAGAAAGCAGGAGAGTTCCTATATTATGAGGTATTACTAAGTAAGAATCACTATGGCTGTAGAAGGTGGCAACAATATAAAACAGCAGTGGTAAAGTTTTAGCAAAACCTGGGTTAACAGACTGTTAGAATATAATATAGAAATAGACAATGCATATATGCTTACTCATGTTAAAGTCAGACCGGAATGTCAGCAAGATCAGGAGGAGGATCGCAACAGAAGTATTCACTGTTATCACTTCGATACAGAGTGTGACATGTTAAATGTTTCCCAATTCAATACCGGAGAGGTAAGTTTAAAGTGTCCAGTTAGATCGGAGGTCTTACCCTGCTGCGTGTGCAGAGATTCGGTGTCTGACGTCAGCAACAGCTGAGAGGCAGGAGGATTTATAACTTGCGCTGTTGGGTCTTGCAGCGTCCGGATTCATTATACAAACAAGGATAGGTACACAAGAGCAGGCTTAGAGGATTCACAGTCAGATGAAGGAATCAATACCAAGCAATGTTTAATGGCTAGGAGTGACATATATACCGTTAAGACAAAAGTAGTTCCGGTTCTTAAAGGAACATACACACACAATACTAGGTAATGAAAGAATAAGAGCAAGTGGAAAAGTAATCCTGACAATACACCCCCCTCATTGATCATCTCCGAGGATCATGAACGTGGACGCTCGGGGTGCCATCTGTGTAATTGAGAGATCAACCTCTGAGCATTGAGATTGGAGGCTGGTTCCCAGGAGTCGTCATCAGATGTATACCCCTTCCAGTGGACCAAGTACTGTAATTGCCCCTTACAGATTCTGGAGTCCAGTATGGACTGGATTTCATACTCCTTGGTGTCATCCAAAAGATCCATAGAGCCAGTGATGTTTAAATCACGAGTGGGTTGAAAGGGCTTTAATAAAGATACATGAAAGGTAGGGTGTACTCTCATATTATGGGGTAATCATAGGGTGACAGCATTGTCATTGATGATTCTCAAAATTTCATAAGGACCGATATAGAGTGTGGAGAGTTTTTTAGAGGGGTAAGGTAATTTGAGATGCCGAGTGGACAGCCAAACCCTATCTCCAACCGTATAGACTGGAACCTGTGACCTTTTCTTGTAATAGTATTTCTTATAATATTCTTTTGCCTTGAGTATATTTTGTCTTACTACGGCGAAGCAGTCTGAAATCAAATTTATAAGATCGTTAACCACTGGACAAAGAGTGTCCAGTTTAGGATTCAGTACGAATGTGGGGTGATATCCATAGTTGATATAGAATGGAGTAAATTGAGTGGATGAATGAACGGAGTTGTTATACGCAAATTCTGCGTAAGGTAGTAGTGTGGTCCAGTTATCTTGCTTTTCAGTAGTGAAACATCGTAAATACTGCTCCAACCATTGATTATTCCGTTCAGTCTGCCCGTTTGTTTGTGGATGAAAGGATGTACTGAGACGGATTTGGATGTCAAGGTTTTTACATAATTCAGTCCAAAACTTGCTAGTAAATTGTGTTCCACGATCACTCGTGATTGACTGAGGAACTCCGTGCAATCGAATGACATTGTGCATAAGTAGCTGAGCAGTTTGAGATGCTGTTGGAAGTTTCAGTGTAGGGATAAAGTGTACCATCTTTCTAAAGAGATCAGTGACAACAAGAATAGTGGTATTGTTAGAGGATTTAGGCAATTCTACAATAAAATCTAGAGAAATATCAACCCAGGGTCTATCAGGAGTGGGGAGAGGAAGTAATCTACCATAACGATGTTTAGTAGTGTGCTTGGATACTGAACAAATTCTACAAGATTTGATGTAGTTAAGGACATCTTTGTCTAAGTCAGGCCACCAAAAGAATCTTTTAATTAGGTTAATGTTTCTTTTGAAACCAGGGTGACCTGCTAAGTTGTTATCATGATGTGTCTTGAGAACAAGATTTCTAAGAGAAGGAGGTACATACAATTGTTCTTTATGGTAGAATAGGTTATTAGCGCCAAGTCTAACTTTGGAAGTAGGAATGGAGTTATCTGACTGTTTAGAAGTATTTTCTATAAGAAAA
>CAJPDP010385957.1:0-17410 GCA_905336975.1 Bombina variegata variegata
TATAACTATTACTTATTTTGTAACTAGCTTAGGTTTTTTTTTACAGGTAAGTATGTATTTAGTTTTAAATAGGAATTATTTAGTTAATCATTGTAAGGTTTATTTAGGGTTAGGGTTAGATTTAGGGTTAGGGTTACATTAGGATTAGGGGTTAATATTTTTATGTAAAGTTAGTGATGTGGGAGGTTAGAGGTTTAGGGGTTAATAGGTTTTTTAAAGCGGCGGTGTGGACGGATGGCAGATTAAGGGTTAATAATATTTAAATAGTGTTTGCGATGCGGGAGGGTGGCAGTTTAGGGGTTAATAGGTTTATTATAGTGTCAACGATGTCAGGGAGCGGCGGATTATGGGTTAATACATTTTAATAGTGGCGCCGAGGTCTGGAGTGGCAGATTAGGGGTTAATACATTTATTATAGTTTTACTATTAACTATAAGAAGAGAAATGGAACATCTAAATACATGAACCATACAAAAGATAGGGGATAAAGCACTCTTTTGAATAATCAATCAAAACTTATTCATACTAACATAGAAGCTAAAGCTCAGATCAATATAAAGACTCTCAATGTTCATGCATCATGGCATAAAATGTCAAATGTATTTAAAACATGAAATCACATTTGTAATATACAAAAAAGTCACGTGACTTAAACAAGTACCCTGAAAGTGTGCACACCTTATCATCGTAGTACCAACATAATCATCATCTTGAATAGTACTCCACTCATACTACACCCAAGCTGCACACAGAACCCAAGAAAATGCAAGGGCCATTACTGAGCAGGATATATACAGGGATCTAAGTATGGCGATATACTAAAAGATGTGAAATGTGTATAACACATGCCCAAAATTTAGCCAGCAATAATATATAAGCATAGCATTGCATTCAATATCAAAGTAGCATCTGATATAATCACAGTTCCCAAATTGAAAAAGTTCTGTCTCTAGGCAAAAAGGATCAAACCAGGATGACCCTCCACTTATGCGGGATAGCCAGAGATCCAAACAACGTTAAAGCAATTAGTTACGTGTATCAATACACTTATCTGTATCCAACAAATAGGAACTGTCATCCAGTGCTGAGGCGGTGAAATCCTGATGCAAATCCTCCTTGCAATACACCAGCTCTTGCTTAGTAAGCTGACAACATGAATGCCAAAAAACACATGGCGTGGATAGACAGCGTGCTTCCTCTTCCGGGTACGTCACGTGCTCATGCGATCCAGTGCAATCCAAGGAAAAATTTGAAGTACACGCTCAAATGATGCAGAATAGATTTCTAGAGTGAGGGTATTCTAAGAGAAATATTAATCAAGCTAAGATATATTAATCAAGCTAAGATGCTCACAATAAGGTCAAATAGAGAAGACTTGCTGTTCAACAAGACTAAAGATTCAGACTCTGTCATACGTATGATTACTACTTATAATTGTCATTGGCAATCCATTAAGATGATTTTACAAAAACACTGGCCAATATTGCTAAGTGATGACAATATTGCAACTGAGGTGGGGAGATATCCCAATTTGACAGCTAGAAGAGCTTTAAATATAAGAGATAATCTTGTTAAAAGCCAATTTAGATCAACTGCCCCAAAAGGTACTTGGTTACAAAAACACATACCTAATGGTAATTGTCCTTGTGGTAAGTGTGTAACTTGTGAGTTTATGAAAAGGACAAAAGTGTTCTCCGGTAATTGCGATAAAGAATTTCGCATTAATCATTTCTTTAACTGTAACACAGAAGGTGTTGTTTATTTACTCGAATGCTCGTGTCCCAGGTTTTACTTGGGCAAAAGAAAGGGAATTTTTAAGGATCGGAGCATCGAGATGATATTATAGGTGAGGTACAAACAAGCAGCATATCTAGGCACTATTAAAATAAGCATAATAGCAATCCAAGCTGCCTGAGGTTTTCAGGTATTGATAAGGGAATTTTACATGGTAGAAGTGGAGACAATGATAAGTGCCTCCTCCAAAAAGAATGTAAATGGATATATACCCTGAATACCCTCTCTCCATTAGGCCTTAATGAAAAATTAGATATGGCTAGTTTTATTTAAAATTTAAAATTTAGAGGAATTTGGGAAGGTATGCTTAAACATTTAATAGGAAGGATTAAATGTGATTATGTTTAAGGTATTCGGTGGTCTCCTACTCCACCATCCTTCCTTTTTTCTTGGATTTCTTTTGGATGTATTTATCTATATAACATACAATTGTATTATCTGCTCGTTAGATGGGTAGTAAGCACCATTAATTTAATTTGGTATATTTTCTAAGTTGAGAAATTTTATTGCTTGTTTTCTAGCAATAACTTGTATCTCATTGTATATACATGTAGCGAGGTTTAAATTATTTTTGAAGTATTGTATGTGTTAATAATAGGTGGAGCCTCTCAGAAATATAAGCTCCAATAACAGGGCATGGATCCAGCAGCCCTGAGGAAGCCCCGTCTTGCATATGACGTTAGGGCTGAAACGATCGTAGGAATTGGATCGCATGAGCATGTGACGTACCCGGAAGAGGAAGCACGCTGTCTATCCACGCCATGTGTTTTTCGGCGTTCATGTTGTCAGCTTACTAGGCAAGAGCCAGTGTATCGCAAGGAGGATTTGCATCAGGATTTCACCGCCTCAGCACTGGATTACAGTTCCTATTTGTTGGATACAGATAAGAGTATTGAGATACGTAACTAATTGCTTTACCATTGTTTGGATCTCTGGCTATCCCGCATAAGTGGAGGGTCATCCTGGTTTGATCCTGTTTGCCAAGAGACAGAAATTTTTCAATTTTGTAACTGTGATTATATCAGATGCTACTTTGATATTGAATGCAATGCTATGCTTATATATTATTGCTGGCTAAATTTTGGGCATGTGTTATACACATTTCACATCTTTTAGTATATCTCCATACTTAGATCCCTGTATATATCCTGCCCAGTAACGGCCCTTGTATTTTCTTGGGTTCTGTGTGCAGCTGGGGTGTAGTATGAGTGGAGTACTATTCAAGATGATGATTATGTTGGTACTACGATGATAAGGTGTGCCTACTTTCAGGGTACTTGTTTAAGTCTCGTGACTGTTTTGTATATTACAAATGTGATTTCATGTTTTATATCTATTTGACATTTTATGCCATGATGCATGAACATTGAGAGTCTTTTTATTGATCTGAGCTTTAGCTTCTATGTTAGTATGAATACGTTTTGATTGATTATTCAAAAGAGTGCTTTATCCCCTATCTTTTGTATGGTTCATGTATTTAGATGTTCCATTTCTCTTCTTATAGTTAATAGTAAAAATATTTTTAAATAGGGTCTGCACCATTAAAGGTATGAATTGACCATTTGTCCTTTGCACTCTTCTGTTATAACATTTATTATAGTGTTTGCGATGTGGGAGGGCCTCGGTTTAGGGGTTAATAGGTAGTTTATGGGTGTTAGTGTACTTTTTAACACTTTAGTTATGAGTTTTATGTTACAGATTTGTAATGTAAAACTCATTACTACTGACTTTAGATGGCGGTACGAATCTTGTCAATATAGGGTGTACTGCTCACTTTTTGGCCTCCCAGTCAAACTCATAATACCGGCGCTATGGGAGTCTCATTGAAAAAAGGACTTTTTAAAAAGTGCTGTACTGACCTTGCATGACGGCCAAAAAGGTGTGCGGTACACCTATACCAACAAGACTAATAGCGGCGTTAGGGAAAAAGCAGTGTTATGAAGCATAACAATGCTTTTTCACTCATAACGCAAAACTCGTAATCTAGCTGAATGATTGCCAAGTCTGGGTTTTGGTAAACCAACTATGTTTGCATTAATAGAAGTGCTGTGTCCACATCTGCGATTCTAAATTCCCAGAGTTACAATTTTATCTAAGAGTGTTAATCAATGAACTAATGTCTTTGAATTAATTACTATATTAAAATCTGAGTAAAAAGGGGTTGTCAGCCTTAAAAGAGATGTAAGATTGGATTAATGTCCAGATCAAACCATATGAGAAGGAGGGTAATTTACACCTAGATTCCAAGTTTTGCGCTATACCAGGTGCGTAAATAACACTATAAAATGAGCGGTATTGCACTTTCCATAGCGCTGCCATTATGAGCTACTGAAAAAAATCCTTTTGCTGTGTGTTATGGTGCGTTAAGCTCCATACCGCACAAAAGCCAAGGGCTGAGTTTACGTGCTCGTGCACGCTTTCCCCCATAGACATCAATGGGGAGAGAGTGTTAGAATCGGGGAATGTCAAATCGCTGTAACGCAACACCTGCGATCGGGGAATGGCAAATTGCCATAACACAACCCCATTAATGTCTATGTGGAAATAAAATTAAGTTTAACCCCTAGTCTAATCACCCCTAATTCGGTGCTCCCCGACATCTCAAACACTAAATAAATCTAGTAACCCCTAATCCACCGCTTCCCGACATCGCCAACAATAAATAACCTTATTAACACCTAATCCACCGCTCCCCAACATCGCAGACACTAAATAAATCTATTAAGCCCTAAACCTCCGGCCCCCTACATTACTACTACTATAATGAACTATTAACCCCTAAATCGCTGGCCCCCCACATCACAAAATAAAAAACTACTAATTAAAAAACCTAAATTACAAATTCAAATAAAGCTAATAATACAAAAAAATAAAAAAATCTAACATTACAAAAAAATGCTAAAATTCTGAAGAAAAAACCCCACTAAGATTACAAAAAATAAAAATACACCTAATCTAACAGCCTTTTAAAAAAGCCGCCCCCAAAATAAAAACACCCCCTAACCTAACAATAAACCCTTTTGTAGGGCATTGCTTTAAGTTAAACAGCTATTTTACATTAAAAAATTACAAAGTCCCCCTAAAAGTAACCCCCCCCCACCCAGCCAACTCCCCAAATAAAAAATCTAAGTCTAAATAAATCCTAAGCTACCCATTGCCCTTAAAGGAGCATTTATATGGGCACTTCCCTTAAAAGGGCATTCAGCTCTTTTACTGCCCATCCCTAATCTAAAACAAATAACCCACCCAAAAAAAATAAAAAACACTAACCCCAGAAAATCTACTCACGGTTCCTGAATTGTGGACATCCATCTTCATCTAGGCGGCGAGAAGTCTTCATCCAGGCGGCATCTTCTTTCTTCATCTTGGTGTCTCGGAGCTGTGTAGGCGCGGAGCCCGTTGCCGGCAAGGCACGAACATCCAGCATGGAGGATCCTCTTCATACGGTCACTGCTCTACACTGAAGCTTAAATGTAAGGTACCTGTTTAAATAAGGGGTACCTTACATTCCTATTGGCTGACATTTTCAAATCAGTCAATAGGATGAGAGCTACTGAGGGGGGTGTTTTTATTTGGGGGGGCTTTTTTACAGGGCTATTAGATTAGTTGTAATTTTTATTATTTTGGATAATTTCATTTTTAATTTTTTGTAATCTTAGTGTTTTTTTATTTTTCATAATTTTAGTGGGTTTTTTTTCAATGTTAGATTTTTTTTAATTTTTTCGTAGTATTAAGTTTATTTAAATTAGTAATTTAGGCTTTTTAAATTTTTTTTTTTATTTTATTTTATTAGAATAGTTATGTTAGTTTCATTTATAGTTTAATCTTAGGGTTTTATTTTTTTATTTCCCAGGTAAGTTTTTATTTATTTTAAAATAGTTGTATTGTAAATTTTAATTTGAAGTTAGGAGGGTGTTAGGTTTAATGGTTAATAGTTTAATTTAGTGTTTTGCAATGTGGGGGGCCGATGATTTAGGGGTAAATAGGTTTAGTCTATTAGTTACAATGTGGGGAGCTCGCGGTTTAGGGGTTAAAAGGTGTAGTTTATTAGCTGCGATGTGGGGGGCTGGAGGTTTAGGGGTTAATACTTTATTATAGTGTTGGCGATGTGGGGTTGGCGGTTTAGGGGCTAATAGGCCTATTTTAGTGTCGGCAATGTGGGTGGACAGCAGATTAGGGGTTAATAGGTTTAAAATAGTATTTGCGATGGTGGCGGTTTAGGGGTTAATAGGTAGTTTATGAGAGCTAGTGTACTTTGTAACATTTTAGTTATGAGTTTTGTGAAACATTTTTATTTCGCAAAATCCATAACTATTGGTCTCAGATTGCGGAATAGATTGTGTATAGGCTGTAATGCAAGCATTTTAGCCGGACCGCAAACCGGTAATACGGCGCTATGGAAAATTCCGCACTCAAACGTCATTTTTTGAGTGCCGAATGGAGGGTTGCGTTAAGGCTAAAATGCTTGCGGTAAAGCTATACCGCCGCGACTCGTAATATGCATTACTTCCATTCCATGCGCAATGGTCAATTTTTCAGCGGTATAGCCGTACAGCACCATAACGCAAAACTTGTAATCTAGCCAATACTTATTTGACTTGTGGATAAGTAGAAGAGAAAAGATTTGAGGCATCTAAAAGATGACAATTTCTTCAAATAATCGTGGTCTGATCCTACGCAAATTTTCCTGCAGAGACACGATAGGTTGATTCAGGAGGCTAAAGTCCAACAAATTATTATAACTGAGAAAGAATATACATTTTGTGAAAGTAGACACTCCTAAAGTTCCTACTTTTTACTTACTACCTAATAGAGGCCCTTCCAAGACGACCAATAGTTTTTGGTAATGGGAATTTATGTAATATTAGGTATAGTGGCTCTGACATAAAGAAAAAAGACATTTCTTAGAACACCAAGTAGCAAACCGGATCTGTAATGTTTTATTTAACTAAATTTTGGTTGGGAATGTGTGGTGGCAATTTTGAAACAGTACTGTAACAGTAGCTGAGAGCAGATGGATTTTCTGGTTAAATACCATGCTACTGAATGGACTGAACAAACAGATAGTATACAGTGTTTTTATGTAATAAGTAGTAGCTGCTGTGTGGCATCTACTTCTTTACAATCGTATTATCTGATGATCAATCTTTGTGACAATAAAGTTCAATAAAGTTCATGTGTGAGTTACAGGGTAATAAATTGTTTAGAATGGGCTCAGGACATGATGTCTGTTTCAATCTAGCAAACAAAAATACTAGGGAATTGGGAATGGATGCCTATATGCAACAATCTGCTTTCAAATTGAGGTTACAGGTCAGTTATGAGTTAATGCTTAACAAATTATAGCAGCAATTTAGTTTCTTCATACAGTGTATAGCATGTGATAATACGATGTATCCATTCCAATAACAGGACTGGATGATGATTGTCAGTGCAGTGATGTAATTGAACACGCCTCTTGGAGGCGGTCAGTACAACAATATATATGCAGTTCTGTGTTATGAAAGTAAGGCCTTAATATTATTGTCATGAGATTGTTATGCTTAACTAACATATTGCTGCACCAATATAGATGTTTTTGAGATTGTATGCATAGTTTTATCTGTGATTCATGTACAATATAAAGTACAGATTTTCAGATTGAATGGAATGTTTAATTTGTGATTGCAAACATCTGGTCATATGGGGATGGAGTTTTTTTTATATTTATATTTCTTTTTATTAAGGTAACAGAATTATACATCATATTGTATACAGGTACAACGGTATAGCAATTAGATATACACAATAAGAACATATCCATTTCAGTTTTAAAGAAGTGTACCCTGAAGAGGGTTACATCATTTCATCATGTTGATACATATATCATATGCAGCTAATTATACTTAAGTCCTATTCTGTACCTTATTTTTAGTTTTATAAATACATTCGAACAACACATCTAATTCTCTCTTCTAAGCAAAAGTAACTTTATTAACAGAAACGTATAGAAAGGCCCTAAAAAACTTATTAGAGTGATAATTCTTATAACTTAATATTTCTGCTAAAATTTGTCACTGAGAGACACAAACCGCCATTGTGCTAGGTCTCGCCTCACTGTGGAGCAAAAAAAAAAAAAAGGGAGGATAGAAAAAGGGTAATAATAAGGTCTGGGGTGATCAGACCAGCTTGTGTGTGCCTATCTATGAAGATGTCAAGCATGATTACTCCTGGAACATTTCATTCCATTGGTACTAGATTTCATAATGCATATGTAACCTACCATGAATTCTATAGACATATTCTTCCATTTTTTGGATATATGACATTTGAGTGATGACTGCTTGGAATGTGGGTGGTGTAGGCTGTTTCCATGCTCTTACTATATGTAACTTCACTGACGTTAAGAAATAGACGAGAAATAGCTTCCTAGACAATACCATCCTTGGAAAGGACATGTGCAATAAGCCTAGTACTGGTGTTTGAGGGATATTAAAGTTTAAGGCTCCTAGTATTTCAAAGCACTTTCTCCAAAATGGTTGATTCCTGGGACACTCCCTCCATATGTGTGCCCATGTACCTATTTGCCCACAATGTCTCCAGCACAGGGGAGAAGGAGTTAGATAAATCTTGTGTAAACATGTTGGGACTAAGTGCCATCTCACAGCAACTTTATAATGGAGTTCCCTGAGAGCTACACTATGTAAGGCCTTCCTCGCAAAGGTTAATTCTCTATTCCATACACCGGTGTCCACTGAGAAGCCAAGGTCCTTCTCCCATGCCCTCTGGCATCGTGGTAGTGTATCAGGTTTGGGAGAGCAAGCCCACCTTTTTCTAATGCCCTCTGGAGAATATGTCTAGAGGTGCGAGGACTTTTCCCTCTCCATATATATTTAGTGATCATACCTTGCAATTTATTTAATGTAGATCTGGGAATCTGAACTGGGATGCTCCTGAACAAGTAGGTAATCTTAGGAAGAAAAGACATTTTGATGGCAGCAATTCTGCCTGTCCAAGAGATTTCAGCAAACTCCCAAGAGTTTAATAACTTTCTAAACTCAGGCAGCCGGTCCATTAAGTTTTTTGCTATCACAGAGGGAATATCTGGACCCAAAAAAACACCTAAGTGCCTAATGAAATCTATCAACCAGTTAAATGTAAATCTGCTCTGGAGGTACCTCAGTTCCTCTGTCGCAATATTTAGCAGTAAGACCTCCGTCTTAGACACATTCAGCTTGTAGTAACTAATATCGCAAAAGAGTTTTAAAATGGCCATAGCAGCCGGCAGTGATGTTCTAGGGGATGTTAGCAGTAGCCTAATGTAGTCTGCCAATAAAGCAATTTTATGTTGGGAATTGCCAATTTCTATTCCTTGAATCTCATCTGCCTTCCTAATTGCTTGCGCTAAAGGTTCCACTGCCAACTCGAATAACAGCGGCGACAGGGGACATCCCTGGCGAGTGCCATTTGAAATTTCAAAGATATTTGATATGAAGTCTATTCCCCTAATTCTAGCTGAAGGACATGAGTATAGAGCTTGTATTGCGACCCTGAACTCTCCCAGGATCCTAAAAACCTCCAGAACCTCCCAAAGGTAATCCCATCTCACCCTGTCAAAGGCCCTCTCAGCGTCCAACGACAGGGCAAGAAGGGGAACCCCCTTCCTTTTAGCCTCCATAAGAATGTGTAGTAACCGCCTTGTATTATTCGGACCTTCCCTCCCTGGGATAAAACCCACCTGGTCCCCATGTATCAATGAAGGGACAACTGTAGCTTATCTATTGGCCAGAATTTTGGAATATATTTTTGTGTCAATATTAATGAGGGAAATTGGTCTGTAGCTGCTACAACTTTGAGGTTCTTTATCTGGTTTAAATAACAGAATGATGGAAGCCTCTAAACATTCAGCTGGGAACTTGCCCTGTGTTGCTATTTCATTAAAAAAATCGAAGAAGAATGGGGCAAAACGTTCTCCGAAACTTTTATAAAATCTGTTTGAGAAACCGTCTGGTCCCGGGGTCTTTCCTAGTTTCAAACTTTTCATTACCCTTGTGATCTCCTCCAAGGAAACAGGGCCTCTTACGTGATTAATGCTTTCTAGGGAAAGTAAAGGAAGTCCAAGAGTGTCTAGATATTGCCTAGTATGTAAACTATGGGGGCTAGTGTCACTCACTTGATATGCAAAATTATAGAGAGATTGATAGTATTAATGGAAAGCAGCCCCTATATCTCTAGGGGAGGACACTGTTTTGGAACCCTCCCTAATTGACAGTTTTCTACATTGAGCTGTCTGATTGCGAAGTTTATTGGCAATATAAGAAGTGGCTTTGTTGTTATTACAATAGTGTATATTTTTGAATTTTTCCAGAGTTATCTGTACTCTCAGAAGCTCCAGGTCTCTGATCTGATTTCTGGTTTGTTTTAATTGGTTATTAATCTGAGGGGTATATCCAGTAATTAGTTGCTAATGTAAGTGTCGTAAACGGCACGTCAGTTCTGCAAGAGATCCCCCCTTTTCTTCCTCGTAATGGCCTCCTGTTTAAGAAAATAACCCCTAATATATGACTTAAAGGCGGCCCAGAGATTCTGTATGGAGGTTTGGTCATTATAATTTATTTTTGAAAAATTCCTTGATTGTGTCCTCAATGTCTTTTTTCTGTCAGGGTGTACCTAACAACCAGTCTGCTAGTTTCCAAGAGAATCCTACATCCTGAGGGTTATTACCTGCTACTGCAACAACCGACTGATGATCTGACTAATAAGAGGGAAGAATTTTAGAATTGGTCACCCTATCTAGGAATTTCGGGGAAGAGAAAAAGGTGTCAAGTCTAGAATAGGACTTATGCGGATTAGAGTATAAGGTAAAGTCTTTTTCCACTGAATTTAATGCTCTCCACATGTCGTATAATTGATATTGTGCCATCAGTTTCTGGAAAGCCCGAGAGAGTGACCCAGTCGATCTGTCTGCTTTCCCCATGTAGGGGAGCTGTTTATCAATAACTGGGTCCCACACCAGGTTAAAATCCCCTCCTACTACTAGATCTTCTTGCCTAACAGTGGACACCAGCTTCAGGAGTTTCCTCAAAAACCTAAGTTGGCGAGTTTGGTGCGTGGACATTGACTAACGTTAATGGGACATTATTGTTCTTACATACTGCAATGATGTACCTGGCTTGTTTATCTCTTCCACATAAACTGACTCATAAGCGAGAGTGTCCTTAATTAATGTAGCTACACCTCTCAACTTGTTATCAAGTGATGCCGCTATATTCTGTGAATAATTGCGAAAACGATATGTCCTATCTTTTACCTGTGTCCAGTGATTCTCTTATAAGAATGAAATGTCTATGTTGATTTTCCTTAGGCTATTGAGCAAGAGAATTCTTTTTGCGGGGGTATTCAGCCCCTGGGTGCTGTGGGTTAGTAGTCTGAAGTCTCCCATCTTGTGAGGAGCAAGGGCGAAGGAAAGAGATAACAAGAAGGGGAAGACAGAGGGGAGTAAGAGAGGAAGAGAAAAAGAGAAGAAAAAAAAACTACACTCGGTTAGTCAAGGCGAGACCAAGATCTAATATCTGTATTTAACCACAGATGTCAATGATGTATTTTTATACAGTTAATCAAACTTTTTCAAAAATAGCGGACCAAAGCCGCTCTTAGTATTTTCCAGACTAAAACTGGGTGAATAACAATAACCTATTTAACAGATTATTAGCAAAATGCAAGTAAGTGTATTAGGTGTTGATATGGGGGGGCGGAGTTCTATAATACTCCTATTTTGGTGTTATGAAAAAGATGCGGCTATTTACCAACTGCCAACCAGAAATATGTACTATATAAAGAACGCAAGGGGGGGGCGGTCAGGGGGGAACATGCCCGACAAGTATTATACATAAGAAAATATAACCATAATGCAGATAATAAAGTGCAACTTTAACTAAACAAACATAACCCTACCAGACAGCAGGGCACTTACTGTGTGCCACCTGGTCGCCACTACTGGTCAACAATACCCTTGAATGCCATCATCATAATTACAGAATTAACATATATTTCACCTCTCTACAAGCTCTAAATTGCAACCAGTCTGTTCGAAAAGTAGCCCCAATGGTTTGAAGAGGTACTGTTATCTTAATCCGTCTGTAAGGCCCTCATCAAAGATGTTCCTAGACATTTTGTGGCTAACAAATTATCTTTAGGGCTAAATCCTACTATACTCCACTTCACAGTCGACATAGAGAGTATCGTGAAATCAAACTTAACAATACTACCTTTCACAATCACTGGCAGCTAAGCTTCCCCTGCGGGAAAAAAATATATATTAGCGACACAACATTAATGTACAATAATCACTATCTTAGAAACCCAAGGTCTAGTCTCATATGGGTTCTACATATATAGTGGCACCTACCCTCTTATATATTTATCCAAACTCTAATTTTGGTGAAGGAGACCCCCACCTATCTCTACTCAGTGTATGTACCTTTGTGTCATGTATCTCGTACAGAGACCCTACTGAATCTGTGAAGGCTCATGTGAACTAGAATGTAAGGCAGACGGTAGGATCTTCCTATAGCCCATTAATTATGGCCTTATCTGCCATTTGGGGGCATTAAGTATTCAATTTGATTGCCTTAAATGATTAGTGCTGCACCTGAAGTTACAAATCCGAAGTGTTCCGTTGGCTCTATTAATATACCTTTGTAAGTTTATATTTCTGCTTAAAGTGCCTAAAGAGGAACCTTCAAGTCGAAAAGGGGTACTATTGCCTTGATCTTTAAGATAAATCTGACTTTATTTATGTTCTCAAACTGATAGGGTCTATCTGAATAATTATATGGTGCAAGCTAACTATATTCCCCTTTCCCAGTACCCTAGGGGGCTGGTTTAATAACTAGTGCAGGGTTGTCTCCCGAAGATGTCTATGTATATTATGCTATCTATGTGGGAGGAAACAAGGGTTAGTAATTATACCAATGAAACATAATATATAGTTGACTGAGTTCCTAGAACCCACATCTGCACAGGATATCTCTTACCTTCACATAATCTAATGCATGTCACTTTACAATATACTAAGTAAAACACCAGAACATGTATGATAATGGGAGCTCATTTTGTACATCAAACTTAGTTTCCTAGAGTTCTTAAGTGTTGTGCCATCTTTTTATCCCCAAAAAGGCAGATCACAAAGTCCATATCCCACCAGAATCTCTGCGCAAAAGAGTCTTTGAAACTGTCTATGACTAGCTCTGGTAACATAAAGGCATAATCCTACTCAACTCGCTTGAGAGTGTCCCCATGGCACAGAGAATTAAGTACCGAAGTAAATACAGTTCAAAATTGTGCTACCTGGTACATGCTACCCGAATTGATCATCATCCTGTTCACAGTTGACTAAGTATTTCCAAGTGCCAGATCTTTCCTTTTGACAGGTGCTTGACTTCTTTTAGGTAAGGGACCCCATGATGGTGCTGCGGCCCGTAGGTCTGTGCAGCAGAAAAGGTGTCTAACTCCAATTTCTTCAACAAGTTAAGACCCTGTTCCAGGTCTGAAATGATCTCCTCTTCGACAGAGTGTGTGCTGAAAGGTCTTGGTATACCTGTATGTTGGCATAGTTGTCTGGAAGGGATTTAGAGCTGAAGGCTGCTCTGATGAGCTTTTCCTTAAATGTGAAATAGTGGAATCTAATGATCACATCTCTCGGTTGATCCTGAGAGGTACTTCTGGGTCTAAGAGCTCTATGAGCCCTATCCATTAGAAATTCAGAATCTTGTCAAGACCCTAGGAGAGCTTTGAACAGACCCATTAGGAAAGCAGGAAGCTCCGCTGGTGTGACCTCTTCTGAAATTCCTCGGACTCTCACATTGTTACGGCTGGATCTGCCCTCAATATCCACCATCTTTGTCTCAAAGTCTGTTATCTGCTCCGCCAGATTTTGTGAATAGGATAGCAGATTTGCATGATCTACCGATAAGTCTTCTTGACTTCTCTCGATTGACTCTCCTAAGGCACTTATGTCTCTTCTTAACTCTGATACAGAATTTTTAATGTCGCTTTTAAGGGAGGCATAATGAGTGTCCATTTTAGAAGATAGTGCCTTGATGGATTCCATAACAGAAGTCTCAGTATCAGCGTATCTTGACTGCCCAGGAGTACCATTAGTTGAGTGATCTTTAAAGCTGAGTAAAGAGTCTCTTGATTCCTCATCTGAACATTCTCTATTTATTAGAGGTTTGCTGTGAAAATGATCGGCTACTGTTCTCTTGGGACAATCGATTTGCCTCTATTTCTTTTTATTTGAGTGCGCCATTTTAACTGGACAGCCTTATTGTACTGTACTCTTGATTTTCAAAAATGCCAACCTAGGGCTATGTGAATGAGACTTACCTCTGCATCTCTATATGGAGTTCCCCCGTCTGACCCCCTGGATCACATCTAGGTAGAAGGGTACATTATCATAGGTAGTCTTAGAAAGTAGGTGAGGATTTAAGGGTTCCCCTAGTGTACTCTCGTATGTATCCCTGCAGCGGACGTAGACTCACCCCCCCCCCCGGGGGAAAATGTCTCCACTTGACCAAGTTGGGAAAGGGTTACAGGGATATGACCCACTGACACTGAGGACAGCGGAACATGATGGGGGTAATTGAGTCCTTCTGTTCTCCGCTTTCAGTAATCCTCAGACGACGATGTTGAGGTTTATGTACTTTATGTTTGGAGTATGTTCTTATTGTATGTGTGGTTGAAGCTGGGGTCCATCCCATAGGTGGTCAGGGGTGCTTTTCCTTTTAATAAAGCACGGACTTGGGCTGATTAGGTAATCTTAATTCAGGCAATCTTAATTCAGGCAAGGGCACATAGTTAGGAGCTTTTTATCCTGCCCTCCATCTACACCCAGCAGATTGATGACTGTATGATAAGGCAGAGGTCTGGCCAAGGGTGATCTGCAGTGGCAATTAAGGGCAGATTGTGTAATATATTAAAGTATCTTCAAGCTACATAATAATGCAGTATTTTGTGGAAAGCACAACTGTGATGTATATATTATGTAGAATAATTACATGTACCACAGAGTTATACTGTACTCTTCGCTTATGTAGGGGTTCAGACCTGTACCTGCTGCGCTATGTGGGCTCTCTGAGATAGTGTGTCTTTAAGTAGTGGATTGACCGTATTTTATAGCAAGGCTTCAGCTGCTTGTAACGGTGGTATCTCTATAAGCCTCCGGCCAGAGTGTTAATACACAAAACATGCCATTAAGTGAATAAGTCTGTAGTCCTATTTCTGAGGTGGGCCCTCTATGCAGCCTAGGTACAGTTAGCTGATGAAGAGTAGTCAGTGTAGAATGCCCCGGTATGTTCCGTTGTCAATTACGAGTAACCTG
Organism: Bombina variegata variegata; assembly: GCA_905336975.1. Taxonomy (NCBI): domain Eukaryota; kingdom Metazoa; phylum Chordata; class Amphibia; order Anura; family Bombinatoridae; genus Bombina; species Bombina variegata. The sequence continues at coordinate 15,155 of CAJPDP010385957.1, forward strand.
GGAGCAATGAGCTGATGTGAACAGCTATTAATTGTGTTGCGTAGTTTTAAACAATATGGCGGACTTTCGCGCCTCTAGTTTCCTGATTAATGCTTGTCTCCCTTGCTTCCACTTCAATGAATTCTCCCCCACAAGTCCGCTATAGCGTGTGGGGAACCAGACTGATTGTGTGTATAACGTTAATCAGTTGTTCTGTCAGATCAGGACTTGATTCATGTAAGACCGTTGCAGATCATCCCTAACAGTTGTGGGTTGCACAGCCCTTATCAAGTAAGATGTTTTACATAGTTTTTATATCCCCCAGAACTGTGTATGTGGTTTTCCTCGGGCCTTCAAAACTGCAGTCAATGTTATGGCCGCAATATCAGGAGGGGCTGGTTGTGGTAGATTATGTCAGGTAGCTTATGTGGACTGCCTGATGTTGTACTCGCTAGATGGCGTACAACTGCCTGTACATTAGGACCACCGATTATAGGCCACAGACTTCACGGTTCGTGACTGAGTCAAGAGTGCGGCAGTATGATCCTCCACATGGACACCCCTCAGACTTGTCTGGAGAGTCAGAAGGAACGGTGTAGAAAAAAATCAGCTTACCCAATTCAGAGATGATCCGTTCCTATCCGGGTGAGTGTGCAGCGCGTTTAAGCAAGGGCCCTCCTGTTAGTATAGGTTGCATCCAAGCACACCAAGCAGACCTGTCAGTTCTTGGAAGTGTAGTCTGGATACACAGTTTGTCTAGTGACAGGGGTCAAAATAGCAAGTCCCACAATTAATAAGGAGTTTAAGGGCTGGAGTAGGGATAAAATGAGTGACATAAGCTATCAGAATATGGGCAAGCTGAGACTTTGAACATAGAGCTTAAAGAATATACGTCTTCTCCATCTTGTGGCAAGCTCCGCCCCCCATGGATGGAGTTTTATTTATGATATATGATTAGATATAAACCTGGGCATCTCATGAAGCAATCAGTTATTTTACATTAAAACATTATAAAGTACCCTCTAACAGTAAACCCCCCCACCCAACCAACCCCCCAAAATAAAAAAAAACTAAGTCTAAAGAAACCTAAGATACCCATTGCCCATAAAGGGGCATTTGAATGGGCATTGCACTTAAAAAGGCAATCAGCTCTTTTGCTGCCCATTAAAATATAAAAAAAGCACCGGTGGCGACATCCAGCATGGAGGTTCCTCTTCATGCGAGCTCTGCCACACACTGAAGAATGAATGCAAGGTTCCCCTTTTATTTACGGGGTACCTTGCATTCCTATTGGCTGAAATATTTAAATCAGTCAATAGGATGAGAGCTGCTAAAATCCTATTGGTTGATTTGAACAGCCAAAAGGATTTTGGCAGCCCTAGTTTCCTATTGGCTGATTCAAATTTGTAAGCCAATAGGAATGCAATGGTACCCCCAGTATAAAAGGGGTACCTTGCATTTCAATGCTCAGTGTGCGGCGGACGATCAGATGAAGAGGACCTCCATGTCGGATCGATGGACCTCCACCTTGGACCTTCGTCTTGACCTCCGCCTCCGCGCATTGCTGCTCCGCCTCCGCAGGGATGAAGAAGATGCCGGTCCCGCGAGGGATGAAGATGGAGACGCCTGGATAAAGATGCCGTCTGGATGAAGATGGAGCCGCTGGGATAAAGATCGTTCAAGCGGGACTTCAACAACTGTGAGTACCTAAAGAGGGGTTAGTGTTAATTTTTTTTAAGTTTTTTTGGGGTGGTTTTATTTAGATTAGGATGGGCACTCTTAAAAGAGCTGAATGCCCTTTTCAGGGCAATGCCCATACAAATGCCCTTTTCAGGGCAATGGGTAGATTAGTTTTTTTATATAGTTTTTTTTAGTTTGTGGATTTGGGGAGGTGGGAGTTTGTAATGTTAGTGGGTCTTTGTATTTTTTTCAGAAAAAGAGCTGATATCTTTAGGGCAATGCCCTACAAAAGGCCCTTTTAAGGGCTATTGGTAGTTTATTCTTTTATTTTGGGGTGTTTTTTTTTTTAAATGGGTATTAGAATAGGAATGATTTTTATTATTTTAGATAATTCGTTTGTTATTTTGTGTAAAAATGTTTTCATTTTGGGGTGGGTTTTTATTTTTAGAATAGGGGTTGGGCATTTCATTTAAGGGCAGGAAAAAGAGCTGAATGCCCTTTTAAGGGCAATACCCATACAAATGCCCTTGTCAGGGCAATGGGTTGATTAGGTTTTTACTTTATTTTTATTTTGTGTGTTTGGGGGGTGGGGGTATG